>ML121548.1:488548-530709 GCA_003788615.2 Terfezia boudieri ATCC MYA-4762
GGGGGGGGGGAGGGGGAGGGGGGTGGTGGCGTGGCGAGGTGGTGAGGAGGGGTGGGAGTGGTTGGGGCAAGATATGGTGAAAGATTGATGAAGGACCTCGGAGAGTGGGGCATTCTGTACCGGGTAGAAAGAGGCGAGTTCAGATAGTAGTAGAGTATATTTTTCCCACCGTCCATATTTATTCAGGGACCATGAATTGAAACACACCCTTTACCCGATATCCATTTTTCCATCCTATTTCCTTTCTCCTGATTTGCTACAAGCCAACCCCACCCGCTTATTTCTGTTTGGTTTTGGTTTTGCGGCGTGATGAAACACATTGTTGGTTGCGATTGGATGGGAATGGGATTGGATGGGAATGGAAGGGGGAAAAATATGGGGAAGTTAAGGAAGTTAAATATTAAAAGACGTCGTGAGAGACCAGATGTGACGTGTGTGAACTAGACTAGGTGACGCGTCAAGACACCCATAGTCTCATGCCAGATATCCCCAAACGTCATGTTATGAGATCACAAGTAGTAAGGATAGATATAATGAAGATGGATCATGATTTCAGATTTCGAAGTGCGTCTGCCCCACCATACTGTACATTATGAAGCGACGCAAGAGAAATTTGGGTGAGTGGATGGGGTTCAGGGTAATACTCCATTACAAGGAAATATTAGGTATAGTTAATTTCCCACCAGCTGTAAGATCACCAAATACGCATGGATATCAGCACGTAGGTAGATCTCCCATGCAAGGTTTACATAGAGCTGTTCATACGGAACTAGAGACTAAAATTAAAGCAGCCAACCTATATTCCTGATATTACTACCCCGGAAATAATTTGGGGGACAGCCTGCTAGCAGTTGATCTTTTCTTATGAATAGTTTTGCTGTGACTAGAGGAGCTATCTCAGCTTCGAATCTAAAACAGTATTTATATGGTGAATATCGAGTGCAGATGAAAGAAGTATGGATCTATGTCTTACTCTGACATATATATAGTGAGGTGAGGCTTCATCTCTGGTCCCTTGAAAACAAAGGGTTGCATGAATGTCCCCACTCATGCACTGTACAATCCCCAGACCCGACCTGTGCGATTCAGTAGAGCATTGTCCTGCGCCGCACCTGATAATGACGGCGTGCCAATATTAGCTATAGTCGGGTCCTCGGTTTCCAGCACCCCCCCAACTCATTCAACATCCATCAAAGTCTATAACCTCCTCATACTGCAATAAAATAACCCATTCCCTGCACCGCTCACTGATCCTCCTGTAACCCCAACCCCTCCCCACCCCGCTCAGCGCCCAACCTCCTCTCCCTCCTCTCCAGCCTTCTCCTCCTCAGCCTCTCTAGCTCCCCGCGAATCTCATCCTTCTCAAACGGTATCCGGTGTGTCTCTTCCTTGCGCGGCCAGAAATCAGGGACGGCGAAGCGCTCGTCGAGGTTGGTGCCGAAGTAGTACATTATCCCAATCGGGAAAAGTATGTACATGCCGAACTACAATTGAGAGGTGGGGGATTAGTGAGGGGAGATGGTAGGTGGGAAGGGGAAGGTGAGCGGTTGGGTACCTTGAAGACTTCGAGACGGGAGCCACCCATGGTTGTGGATGGTTGGGTGGGTTGGTGATAGGAAATAGTATATATGGTCTGAAACTGCAGCTGGTTCTTAAAAGGAGTAGTAGTATCGACCAAGGTGGTTCAATTGGATAAAGAATCTGATTCTTGTAAATCGGAGTTTATTTATCTTATCGATTAGATTAGGTATTACAGGCTTGGCACGAGCAAACTTCATCAGGAGCAAATTTAATCAGATTCTACCTTATGGCGTTGCATCTTCGGCCTCCGGCGATCTATAAATCATAATTATTAATAGATTGCTGCATACTTCTGCAGGTGTTGCCCAACTTCTAATGTTATTCTTTAGTCAGGCTTGCACAAGCCCCTCCTGTGCCAACTATACCTACCTAGCATACATACCGTACCATACCCTCTTAAGGAGGGGCTAGTGCAAGCCAGACTATGAGCATTTTAGTGGAAAGCTTAGTCATAGTCTTCCGGGCTGACCTTAAGGGGCAGGCTAAGAGTGAGTTTAGCTTGGAACTTTAGATATTCCCTCAACCAGACTAACCTCTATTTAGCTACAGTATACGGTACGGAGTCTATGGTTAGTCTGGTTGGCACATGGTGAAATATTGCACTTACAAATCTAGTTACTGCAGGTTTGTGCGCAATAATGTACAGGCCCAAGGCTGCAGCAACTCGCCAGCAATAATAGCCAGCAAGTGGTCCCAGGGTGAGCAACAACGCGGGGCCTTTTTCAGGTTGAATTCCTGTTTTGTATGGCTAAGCCAGCAATCCAATCCATCAACTCAAGAGTCTGATAAGAATGGTTGAGGGTAACTACACCACCCTAACGGGGCTTGTGCCAATAACCACTAAACCAAACAGAAGTGAACGGAGATGGAAGGTGGCAATGGCAAGACAGTGAGACCATACTGCTGTGCAGGTGTCCATACGTGCATATGAATAGTACGGAGGCTCACACCAAAAGTCTTTTCCCCTTTCCTTTTTGGGAATCTTGCATATGCAAGCCTATGCACTGTATGCCACTTGGCATTAAAATGAGTTCTAATGACAATGCATCATATACCAGCCATGTAACGATTCATTTTACCTTTACTTGTTCCTCGCCTCTAGGCTCGCCTCCTACCCAGTAGCTTCTTTGGGTGCAGAACGTCTTAATTGTCCTATATTGCCGTATGCAGCGTATGCCAAGGCTGCTTCATTGATGCCAAGCCTGAGCGGATGTGCTTGGCGTATGCATCACCAATGCAGCAGCCTTGGTACACTGCATTATGGACGTCATAAGCCATTTAGGTACTGTATATTCAAGGTAGTCTGGCTATATTCAGGGCAGCACAGGCAACAGCAGATTAAGGCAATAGTAAAGGTAAAACCCATCACTAATTGCCATTGCCACCCGTTTTGGAGCTGAATAATGCCAAGTTGCATGCCGTGCATAGTCTTGCATATGCAGGATTCCCAAAAAGGAAAGGGGAAAAGACTTTTGGTGTGAGCCTCCGTAGTGGACCTCCATATGATCCCTACAGTAGGTAGGTAACCAGACTAGGTACCTGTAACTGAAATATACGTGCCTACGTACATCTACCATATTGTTTGGCCTGGATTATGAACGTACATTGGTAGACTGGCCCCAGAATAGGACTTGCTGATGGTGGGAAAATTCTTTGTCTGGCCTACCGAAAGGTCCTAAACCAGATGAGCATTTAGTCTGGTTGGCACATGAGCATTCGGTTCACGTTCGGTTCCTGCTCGAAAACTGGAAGGATCTGATAAAGGGATCAGATGACAAGAGTTGAGGGTAATCGCGTGCTTTCTAAGTTAACTGCCAAGCCGTACCCTACAAAAGTTACATTGGTGACGATACCTACTAAGCAGAAGCAACCCACCCCTCATATTTTCTTTAGCCTCTACTTACACTCATCCATTTACCTCCTCACTTTTGTTCAAACTCCCCCTTGATATACTTCAACCATGCATCACTTCTTGCTTTAGAGCAGTAGCCCCACTAGCCATTCCCAAGGCCCACCAACCCACTGCTCTCTACCAGAAGAAATCTACACCAACAATGTCTCACACACGCCTACTGTTCCTCTACCCAACGACCTTATTCACCCCGACAAGCAAGCTTATCATTCCCGTCAATTCCGCCGCACGCCAAGGCATCCATACACACAGAATACGAGTACAACCTCGGCCTGCTGTGTGGGGTACTAAGGTGACCGTGGGGGCTACGATACATGCTAGAGGGAGACATGGGAAGGCGGTTGAGCCTGGGCCGGAATTCCAGAAGCAGCAAGGCCAGGGGGAGGCTGGAGTAGCTGGAGGAAAGGATGTTAGTACTAATACGGAGAAGGAGGTTGGGGAGGGAGGAGGGAAGAATAAGGATGGGGGTGGGATAAGTACAAGTTCGTCCTCTGGAGCCGGAGCCGGACAGGTCAATAGTGATGGGGCACCCTCGACCTCTCCACCGTCATCATCATCATCACCATCCCCACCTTCACCACCACCACCACCACCACCACCAGCACCACCAACAGAAGGCGGGGCGGCCCCGCCACCAGACCCCTCCCTCATCCCACCGACCCCTCCCACGCCTCCCTTCCCTCACCTCTTCGACACCTACACACTAGTCCACAGTCTCACCCCGCCTTTTACCCTGGCCCAATCCACCCACCTCATGCATCTCCTCCGGCATCTCCTCCACACGCACCTCACCCACGCACACAACACCCTCCTCTCCCGAAGTACCTTCACTTCCACGATCTATCTCTTCCGTGCATCATCCTCCGAGCTCCGTTCCGAAATCTCCTCTCTCCGTGCCACCCAGCTCGAAAAGATGCGCACCGAACGTGCCCAGATCCAGCGGGACTTTGAGCTGCTCAATGGGCGTTTTATGGAGGAATTGATGGTATGTGGGAATGAAATGCGGGCAATGTTTAATGACAGAAAGATGGTCAATAAAAGTGAGCAGAGGGAAGTGGAGAATAAAATTCAGGAATTGAATTATAAGATTACGGTGCTGATGGGGAGTGAGTTGAAGAGTGAAGTGGAGAAGTTGAGGTGGGTTACTACGAGGAGAGGGTTGATTGCTATTGGGGTGTTAGCAGGTATGTGGATCCCCACTACTATTTTGGGCCCGGATGGGGTGACTGATTATTTATATCTGTGTGATGTAGCGTTTATCGTCTCACTTATTAAACTCTCCCAAAATAGCCACAAGCGGGAGAAGGAATCAGTGCAAGCGAGGATTGCAGCAGATGCGGCTGCTGAGCATGGGAATGGACATGGACACGGAGGAGGCGGAGGTGGGAGTTATATACCCGCGGATGGGCTAGTGCACTCAGCGGGGCCTGTGCCGGTGAGTTAAGGAGTAGAAGTGTAAGAGAGGGGGAGTGGTAATTATACATAGATCGTGCTCTCTGCTTTTGCTTAATGAGTTGCATTGGTTGTTTATACAGCCTTGGAATATATATTTGTATTTGTATTTGCGATGCAGGCAGGAGTGGTATATTCTATATATATATTTGACATCTGCTTAGTTGGCCCCCGGGGGGGGGGGGAGGGGCGCGTTTGTTTGTAGCTTTGCAATTATAAATTAGAATAAATGATGGGCTTGTAATGAATTACGTGGGAATTAAAGAATCTCCCCCACCCACTGAATCCCCAGCCCCAATGAAACCCACACAACCCAACTCCCCCCCCGCCCACCTCTCACCTATAACTTATGTTTCTTCTCCCCCCTCGCCATTTTCCCAAACTCCTCCTTTGGCGCGCCACTGAGAAACCTCTCCAACCCCATAAACGCCTCCTTCACATTCATGCTCTCGAGCTTCTCCTCCAACGCATCCCTAATCAAACTTTTCACCAGCAGCATACTCTCCCTATTCAGTCCCCGCTCCAGAAACTCACTCCTCACATCCTCCAGCACCGCCTTGTGGAAGCTCGAGCAATCCCGGGGGTCTGCGGGGTCGGGGTAGATTTTGTTGAGGAATCCACAAGCTAACAGGTCAGCTGCAGGGAGGGGCTTTGAGAGGATTAAAGCCTCGTTGGCTTTGGCGAGCCCGAGCCGCCGGACAAAGGTGTACGAGGCGCCGCCTTCGGCCACGAGGCCGAGCGAGGTGAAGGGCGTGAGAAGGTAGGTCGAGGACGTGGCGTAGATGAAGTCGCAGTGGGCGACTAGTGCTGCGGAGAGCCCGATGGCGGGGCCGTTGAGTGCGGCGATGAGCAGTTTGGGGTGGGTTAGGAAGGATTTGGTAACGTCGATGTTGCAGACAGCGACTATATCCGGCTGTGGTGTTAGTATAGGGAAAGAATATGGGCGGTGAAGGGGGAGTACATCTCTGCAACCAGAATGTCCGAGGTGAATTGCCCGTAGGGACGTTCGCGGAATCTATGCTACCAACGTCTGCGCCAGCGGAGAAGAACCGGCCTGTGCCAGTGAGGAGCGTGATGGTGATGTCGGTCATGTCAGCGACTTTACGTAGGAGGTGGCCTAGGTGCTGGTAGGCCTCGCTGGAGAGCGCATTGAGCTTGTGAGGGAGGTTGAGGGTGATGATGGCGATGGGGCCGGAGAGGGTGAGGAGGATTGGGTCGCTGGGGGTGGTGGTAGGCATTGTGAGTTGTGAGTTGGTAAATGGTTGGTAGGTCAGGTTGGGTATTTGTGCACCTGAGCTGAATTCATATGTGGTGTTGAAGCTGGGAAATGCCGGGCTGTTCGGGCAGCCGGGCTATGGGCCGAGGTAACATTTGGGGTAGGGCTAATCAGATTCTTGCAAATGCTGTGGATGATGTCGGGATCGGATGAGGTGCCGTTATCAGATTCTTGCAGTTGCGCATTCGTAAGATCAATGGCACCAGTACAGTAAGAAGTGGTGGTCAAATGAGAAAATTTTTTTGATCTGATGCATAATTTTTGATCTTGGCATACACGCACCAATCAATTATTTTTGATATGCAGCACTTACCCAGGTCGATTTGATGTTGATGGATGGATCAAAAATTAGATGGATCAAAAATTTATTTTTACGGCCATTACTAATCACACATCACAACATATCCGCCCACGGCACCATACTTTTTGCATAAAATGTATGCCTCGCGTGATTATACTTTGGCTTCTCACAGAGTTTGATAATTGATCCATCAATACAGCTTTATACACTTATTAAAAATTAGACCTTCTCCAAGCCTTTGACCCCGCTGAGGCCATTGTATTATGTATTGTGGAGTTAAACATACAAAGAAGGTCGATTGTTCACTAAAGGTATTGCTGAACTGTACCTTTCCCATGTAATGCGGTCATGCTCTAAACTCCCAGTCCTACTACCAAGCTTATATAAAGTTACAGCAACTTGCTTGTATATAGGCATTTAGCCTATTCCCACTACCATTCTCTCTTCCCCGTTCATACCAGTAATCTTCAATTCCTAAGTTTTCTGTAGCTTCACGAAGCTTCTCTATCAAAAGCCAAAAGCTTGCTCGATGCATACGAAAGTAGACTAAAAAGGCCTCCTCTGGATAGCATTCGATGATATCCTCTAAAATATCATCGTTTTTATGATATCTTGCAGTGCATTTACCTCTATCTATGAGGTATCGCTTCATCCGAAGCTCTTAAGAGACAAGGCATGTTGATAGCTGATGTTGAGTACCACCATAATTAACATCAAAAACTTTTTTTCAATTTTGCGTGGGCATCTCAATAAAGTTTAGTCCATCATGATCAATTTTGCGTATCAATAAAAATTTTTTTCTCATTTGACTACATGTCCTCCACAGATATCTACTTTCTGTGTCATGATGCTCTCAGCTAATGTTATTACTAGAGTATTGATAACTGATGCCCCTATCATGACCCATGAGAGTTCAAATCAATGAACTATATTTATTGATAATTTCATTCATATCATATCCCCATGTCGCAAATAATATTAATAACCATACGACCACGGCCTGGTATCCAAAGCTCAAACATGCTTAGCAAAACTACTCCAGCTCATCCTTCAACACACTCTCAACCTTCGCCGGCGCCACCACCTCCTTGCCCTTGAAGATCTCCTCCAGACCCTCCCCCCCATAACTAATCAACGGACTAACCTCCACGCCCGTCTCGTCTGCATTCTCACTAACCACCGTCGCTCCCGCCGCCACCATCCACCTCCTCCCCTGCTCCATCACATCCGCCCTACTCGTCTCCGCGTTGTCCTCCTTCGACCCCTTCCCATTCTTCAATGGCGAGAACTCATCCTCCCTTCTTACCTCCAAGCACGCAAATTTCTCCAAGGGGATCCGTGGGAATACGTCAAACACAAACTGCTCTAGCTTAATCCCATTAGGCTTCGCCGGGGAGATCTCCTCCCCTGTAGCGGGGTCACAGTACGGAATCTTCTTGCGCGCGATATGGTGAGGCAGGGCATGGACCCATTCGGGGATACTCTCGAGGAACTCGGTAGAGTAGTAATGGTTAACGATATTTGCGGCACGGAATTTGAGTATGGATGGGTCTCGCTCGTCTTTAGCCTCGCACGTGGCTTCATCGATCTCGGAATATTCAACTACGTCAGGCTTGCCGTTTTTCAGGATGATGAGCCCGACGGACTCGTTTGCGGCGCGCTTGCGCACGACCTTTGTGGCGAGGGAGACGGATTTGGAAGAGGCAAAGCCGATGAAAGTCGGGTCGGCCACGCGCACGAGGGAGTTGTCGACGCAGTAGGCATGCACGTGCTTGATGCCGCGGGTTTGGAGGCTGGTGAGGACGGAAGAGACGATGATGGCTTGGTAGATACCGCCGTTTCCATCAGGAGCTACGGCGACCTGATTGTAGATAGAGACATTAGTGAATTACTTGCACCCAAGATAACAAATCGAGAGACAGCTAGATAGGAAGATAGAAAATAGCCTACCCTCGACTTTGTCTGTAATAAAATCTTCCCCTCATTAGAGATACAAGGTAACACACCCTGCTCAAATAATATCACATTCTCCTTATCCAACCCAAAGTATTTGTTTTTCTCAAAGAACGCCTCTGTCGGGCCCCTCGTCGGCCCACTCGTCATAATATACCACGGCACAATGGCGGTTTTCTCGTTTCCGACCTTGGCGGCAGCGAGTTTCTGGACTTTGATGATACGCTCTGCCTGCAGCTGGAAAAGGGATTTATGCGATGGGAGGCCGATGTCGAAGCAGCCCTTGGGGTCGGACGAGCCGAGACGGGTTCCTTGACCTCCGGCTGTGAGTGGGTGGGGCAAAAATTAGCCTCCTGGCATGGCCATTTAAAATGGGAGGGTGGGGTAGTAGGACGTCGATGGACTACTCACCCATTAAGATTACGGCAACCTCTCCACGGCCAATGACCTCAAGGCCGCTCTCATACCATGCCTTGATGGCGGCGGGGTCGCTGTCGAGGATGGATGCGGTAACATTCTGGGGCAGGGGCTCGACAGTGGGGTTCTCTGCTGGGAGAGGGGGCTGAAGGGCTTCTTTGGCGAGGCACTACAATAGAGTTAGCAAACAATTCAGAAACAAAACCTCCCCTTTCCCCAGGGCGGGGGGAGGGTGGGGTAAAGGAGCTTCCCATACCGAAATCCTTGCAGGTTTGAACCCACTCAACTGATCAAACAACGCCCTCTTCTCTGCATTACTAAGCTCATCCCAAAACGCAAACACGTGGTCCTGATCATATTTCTTGTATTCGGTCCTCAGCTCCGCAACTTGTTCTGGAGTTGGTGTCTGTGGAGTAGAGGCGAGGTGGAGAGCTTGAAGGGTGCCTTGGATTAACCCCGCCATTGTGGTGCGTTGGGATGTACGGAGAAAAGGTTATAGAATGTGGACGGGAGGTTAAGCACGAGGTGAAAGGGTTCAATTATATTGAATTCGAATTGTATGTTTATCGAGATGCAGCTTTTGCTAGCTACGTGCTGCGGGACTTAGTAAAGTCAGTCCGGCAATGGGCATTGGGAATTCGAAGAATAGAAGAAAGATCTATGGCAATCGAAGCTCGATGGTGGATTTATATACTTATGGTTCCTGATCTGAACTGGTAGATCATGAGATTCCCATCCTACATAAGGGCATTTATTCCGAACCCCTCGCCCTCCTTTCTGCCGCACAGCCCTCCAACTGCTCACTCATCCCGCACGGCGTACCTTAGTCTGGTTCTCTGCACATCCACCACCAACTACCTTAGGCATGAGTTTAGAATAATAAGAGGGGCCATAAAAATTTGGGCGACGAAGGGTCCGGAGGGACAGGGATTCACGGTGGGTTCTATATTCTTATTTGTGGAGGTTGGGTGTGACGATCGTGACAAGGGCAGTAGTGCCAAGGAGAGCGGGGGTTGGGTTGTTAGGTAACGCCAAATTAATGTACGTAGGTTGTTAGTCTGGTTAAGTGGTTGTCAAATCACGTAGAGGTGTTATTCGGTAGCGCTATCACATACATATGCAAGTAGATCATAAGCCAAGGCTGACGTGAAACATATCACTTTGGGCGCCAAGATCTATTCAATGGGTAGGTAAAGTAAAAGCTATACGGGTTATCACTAGTGTATCATACTTGAGAGGACAGGTATAAAGTTGTAGAAAAGGGAACATAAGCTGAAGGGTACGGTTTTTAAGTCTCTACCAGGTTAAAGAGACTTCACGGGTTTAGAGTACGGGTGTAGAGGTCCTTGGGGTAGGAAAAGTGCCCGGATCTCGAAATGCTATTGACAGGAGGGCACTTGTGAAATCAAGTTGAGAGCTCGACTCGGAATACATCACTGATCTATAGCTATAGGAGGTCTTTGTTTTCAATACCTCAGTTGAAGGGCTCAGAAACTGTTATCCTCAACTTGGGCTCAAACTTCAGGTTCATGCTATAGTTTGGCATTATAATGTGAAGTATGCTTCTTCAGCTTGGTGCTTTCAATTTGTTGGGAGTATATGTTTTATGGAAAAGCATGCCTAACTAAAGAGTGTAAAATTGTTTTGTAGGCTTCTTGAGGCCACTCTTTATTTATAACCTTGAAACCAAATTATTGAAACCTACATATTTACAGATGCAGGATAGATATATCACAAGGACCTGGCATTTGTGTACACCGCTTGTACGTCATCAGCTTCCTCCAGAGTATCTAGCAAGAAATCGTCAGCCTTAACTCAATCTCATCGGTGCTGAGAATAATCAAACCTATCAATCCCCTTAACTTATCCCAATCATCTGGCGTTCCCTCACTCTCTGGGTCAATCATAGTATCATCCTTCGCAACCCACTCCACGGCAATCTTTTCTACCTTGAGCTTCGGAGATATTGCTTCCATAATTTGCTTTGAAACCGTGTTGGCAAGCTCTGGAGCGGTTGTTACGCTAATCCCAGGCAATTCACCCTCACCATCCCCTTCCTCTATCAGTTCGACATCTTCCACCCCATCTGTTTCCATTGCCTTTTCGAAGGTTTCCTCATAAACTTCTGATAGCGTGGGTTGTGGTTCTGGCAAACCCGTGTTGAGCGTGTAGAAGAGGCGCCCCTTGCGGGAGAAAAGGTAAGCTACGTCGGTGACATTAGCACGACCTTCCTTGAGGAGGAATTTTATGGCTTGCAGGGTGCGGAGTTTGTTGTCTGTAAGACAGTCTCTGTATGAGGGTATTACTTAGTTACCGAGACATAATAAATGGGAGAGATTGGCATACACTATGAGGGAAACATTCGCTGGCCCAATTGCTTCAATTGTGAGAACCTGAAGCTGGACACCTTCGCGGGAAACCCCTAGGCCTCGCTGTACCGCTGATTCCATCGATGATTTTGACATTCCCGCTGTGCATTGTGAGTTTCACAAGGTGTGACATTGAATATCCGAATAGTTGCATACCTTTTTTCCCCAGTTCTAGAACGGCCTTTAACCGTAATGAATCTGCACCATCGACTGAAGCCATGAAGATTGGTTAGCAGGTAGCCCGAGACCATCAATATTACAGCCAATCAGACGAATGATTGGCCTAACTGTGAGTTGGCAGCCCCTCGCCCCGCCCCCTTAACTCACCCTTCGCAGCGGTTATGATTTCCCTTGAAATTTTTGAGAACTCAGCCCCCCGCCGCAAGTCGGCTTTCCCTTTGTCATGCTTGATTTTAGACCATCGTGAGTGTCCAGAGAGAATTGTCGGGGTGGAGGAGAATGCAGCAGAGGGTTGGTGTCGAATTGTCCAAGACGCCAGCCGTGAGGATGTAGCAGCAAGGTTACTGGTGGAACAACGCAACAGTGAGATGCAAGTAGTATTTAATGTCCGTACTGGAAAAGCGGAGGTCATTGTAGCTATACTGAACTTCTGTTCGGTGCGCATGTTCTGGTGCCTGACAAATATTATCTGATCAGGTGACCTTCAATGGTGTAAGCCCCTTTGGGGCTGGATCTCCTTTCTACTTGGCATTTGAACCCTGAAGCTCACCCCCCCATGGTAATCCCCGCCAGCATTATTTTCATCTCCGGATACACAAAAACTACACTTTCGTTGATTCAAAGTAACAAACTCAGTATAGGGTATTTATATCGCTAATTGACCACTGCGCAGCATGCAGGGCGGCACAGACGACAGCGAAGCTGTCATGACAGTAACTCTGGATGTTGCTAAGCTCCAGTCAACCCCGGAGGACCAACAAGAGATCTTCGTGATGTCCTTCCTGCGGGACCTGGAGAAGATTGTATTCCGGCTGGACGAGAATGGAGCCTCTGCGTACCAGTTCTATGTCAAGAAAGAACTATTCCGGGTACTTACACTGACAGCTCCAGCTCCAACACGCGTAATACGGAACCAGGTTGGACGATGTTTTGCGCAAATATTCAAATTGGGAGACAGGAAGCTGCTGTATGAGACACTGAATGAGCTCTTGAATATTGCAAACACGAGCACTGGGAAAGCAGAGAAGGATTTAAGAAGCAGGCAGTGAGTAAGGAAATTGGATCTCGAGCTGGAGTTGTATTGACTGATGGGTTGGATGACGGGATTTAGTGCTGCGGTTCATTGTATAGGAGAGATATATGAGATTGCAGGAGACAGTGTATGTACATTACGCTGCCCCAAGGAAATTATCTGGGGCTGACTTTTGGTGAAGGCTATCATGACATGCACCGTAACTTGCAGCTCGTTGTTGAAGTTAGTGAAGGTAGCGCAGAATGTACGGCACCTGTGAACGTTCTAAAAGCGTAGTGGAAGAGCTGACGGTGAGAGGATAGCATTGCGGTCTACGGAGTGCTGTATTCAAGGCTTTAGGGAAGATATTCCAGCTGGTGGGGGGTTCAGCGGATGAAACGATTGCCCGAGATGTCTGGAAGCAGGCTCGCAATGTGGCCACGTCCGACAAGGCAACAATTGTTCAGGGGAGTGCTCTTCAGGTATGTTTCAATCATATAATAGAATTAGGATATTGGCTTATATAGTCTCCTAGTGCTTGGACATTCTCATGAAAGAAACGCCATACTTCAGCAACCAGACCGACTATGATAAATTGGTGCAAGTGATTCTCAAGACTATGGAGTCTAGCGCGAGTACTGTTAGGAGGGCAGCAGCCTCATGTTGGGCATCTGCCCTTGTAGGTGCTCACGGCAGGGAACAACCCAATCCTTTCGTAAAAGCTCTCAAAAAGGGCGCAAAGAAGCCTGCAAAACGATCATCAATCATTTCGTCCGTGGAAGACGAAGACATGGAAGTTCCGAGCTCACCCATAACCAAGAAGCAAGTCCCAGTGCTCTCGTTTACCCTTGAGGAGATATTAAAACAACTCTCTACACAGTTTACAAAGGCTTCCACGTCATCAAAAGTGCGAGCCGGAATTGCTCAATGTTATATGGACATTCTTACAAGGCTAGGATCTACCGTCATAGAAGGAAGTTATGGTGTGATATTAAATCATTTTCTTGTGGACCACCTCTCCAATCCCGCGACTGGAATAAATCGCTTTCGGCTTTTGATGACAAGGAAGTACGTCAAGATCATACTTGAAGATGTGGTAGGGGAGCGTCTCTTAGGGGAGACTGGTCAACTGAATGCTTTACGGACAATTTTGAATGATATAATCAAGAATTACCCGCAAGTGATCAAGGATAGACCGGAGCTAAGCAAACACACACTGGCAGGGGCTTTACATGCTGTGGCATCGCTAATACGGTCACTGGGAGCCACAGTCACCAGCGTGCAGGACCTGGTCAGGGACGGTTTACTACAGGTTTTGCAACACCCAAGCTATACAGTGCAGGTTGGTACTAGCTGGGCGTTGAAGTCATTTGTTCTTGCGGTGCCAGCACAGCTGCTCCCAATTATCACAATTTGCATGAACAATGTGAACCGGGAACTGTCACAGCTAACTACGCAAAAATCCTTGAACTCCAACCTCTTCCGCAGGTGCACAGGTTTTGCCAATGGTTTAGCAGCAGTGATAAGCACAGCACCAATGCAGCCATTGTACGCATCTGTGGATGTCACCTCACGGGTGCTATCCCTGGCCACTTCACTTCTCAAGTCTAGTGGAGATCATGACTTGCGTGTCTCAAGCACACAGATCCAGGTCGCCTGGATTCTTATTGGTGGGCTCATGTCCCTTGGCCCGAATTTCGTCAAGATACATCTCTCCCAGCTCCTTCTTTTGTGGAAAAATGCTCTCCCCAAACCATTAGCCAAGGATGCGAACTTGGATAGAAGTTTACTGGAGCTCAGTTTCCTGTCTCATGTACGAGAATGTGCTCTGGGATCTATTCTTGCATTTTTGGAGTTCAACTCAAAGCTTTTGTCCACTGATGTGTCAAAGAGGATCTCGGCAATGCTACAAAACTCGACCCTATTTCTTAACACCCTTCCTCAAAAGAAAACCACGGACGACGTCACTCAAAAACTCTTACCGTCAATTCAGCTTGTAGACTATGACCTGATGGTCAGACGCCGTGTGCTTCAATGTTATAATAAGCTGGTGAAGCTCAGTCATGCCGAGGCCTTACAGGCAAATCTGCTCACAAATGCGGTGACGTTCTTTGCTGATCCAGAAAAATATACCCCATCTTCTCTCAGCACCGCAATTGCGTCGTCTGCAGGCACCTTTGAAAACGTATGGGAGATTGGGGACAATTATGGATATGGCGTCTGTGACTTTGTCCGAGGTTATGATGTGGGAGCCTTTGAATTCGAGTCTCAGCGAGACTCAAGGCCATCTGTATCCAACTGGATAATGCGGACATCACCCTCTGCACAAGCCGATGAAGTTGTGAGTTATCCTGATTTTGACTTGATTCACGTAACTAAAAATTCGTAGCTTCACACACCCGTACTGGGGTCTCTAGAACACGACTCAGTGGCATTATACATCACTGATAACTCCCCAAGTGTTGGGGACCCAACTCCAGCACCTCCGGCCACAGCTGTCGTCAACTCTGCGATTGACCTGTTCACAATTCTTCTTCCCATGCAGCAGCCGAAAGTTCAAGAAAGCATTCTTGAGCAGCTGGCTACATTTCTGGCATCCAAGAGCCTGGACAGAGACCCTGGGAGAAAGGCTGCCATCACAGTCAATGTTGCCGTGGCAATACTTGGGGCGTTGAAACTAGCTATGGACGGCCAAATACCATCTACCAACCTCAACTCACCTAGTGTGCTAAAGATCATGCAAGAAATATTACGGGTAAGAAGCTTTGATTGCTAGATGTCGCATACTGCATGCTAATATCTACAAGGACCTTTTGATACACCCAGATCCTTTTGTTCGAAATGTGGCATACGAGGCCGTAGGCCGACTTTGCAGCATCAGTGGGAACGCCTTCACCGGGAATGAAGTGAATTACCTCATTAACACTATTGTGAGCAATCGGGATCCTAATGCAAGGGCTGGATGTGCAGTTGCCTTAGGTTGTATTCATTCCCACGTTGGGGGTATGGCAGCGGGATTCCATCTCAAGACCATTGTTGGAATATTGATGTCCTTAGCGAATGATCCACATCCTGCTGTTCACTTTTGGGCCCTGGAGGGGCTATCAAGGGTTATTGATTCTGCTGGGCTAACATTTTCCGGATATGTCACCAGTACACTTGGTATTCTTGCCCGGCTGTATGTGGCCGATACACATGACATTGAAGTGTCGTCTATAGCGAATTCAAACCTGGAAATTGAATTACCTACCATCAACATCATTGCGAGATGTATCCAGACTCTGATATGTGTTTTGGGACCCGACTTGCAGGATATGAGCAAGGCGCGGGACCTAATCCTTACCTTAATTGGTCAATTTTTACAGGAAGCAGACCATACTGTTGTAGTTGAAGGGCTTCGGTGTCTTGAGCACATGTCACTTTTTGCCGCTAGCTATGTGGATATCTCAGGCTACGTTCGGCGTGCCCAAAAGGAGCTGGCCTCTCCTGAATGGGAGCTTAGAGATGTGGCTGTGGATGGATTATACCAGCTAATGAAAGGAGATGCACCTCGAATTGTTACTCTCGCGGAACCAGGGCTAGAGGATGATCTATGGTTTGCACTTAATGCAGCACCAAACCATGAAGGAATAAAAAAGATCATTCGCAACTGGGTCTCACAGACAGCGTTAACTGACCCGAGGGTGTGGGTTGATAGGTGTCAAATGATCATGACGAAGATTTTTGATCGACGCAGCGAGAAAGAGAAGGCAAAGGCGAACGCACAAACATCTGGGGGTAGTTCGGCTGGGATGGAGCTTAATGATGAAGAAGCTGCTTCTTTTGCGGCAGCTGCTGTTACACCCGGGGAGAAGCCCGCAACCCAGGGCACACAGGAGCATCTTAGATGGCAGGTTCGGACGTTTGCCATGGTGTGTCTAGGTGATCTATTGTCCATTGTGGGGGAGGAAATGTTGGCAAATCCGGGTTCCCTTACTGAACGTAGGGTTGTGGAAAAAATTGGAGAGGTTATAAAGATGGCGTTCTCAGCTTCGACTTCGAATGTTGTGGAGCTGCGATTGTGTGGATTGAAGATAATTGACCAAGTACTCAAGGTGCGTGATACAATTTATTATTCTAGTTCAGGGTAATAACGAATCGAACAGATGTTTGGACATACCCCGGACCCTGACTTTGCAGAAGCCACTCTATTGGAACAGTATCAGGCTCAAATCAGTTCGGCCTTGACGCCAGCCTTTGCAGCAGATTCGTCACCTGAGTTGGCTTCCGAGGCGGTAAACGTCTGTGGTGGATTTATCGCCACCGGTATTGTCAAGGATGTCGAGCGGATGGGGCGTATCCTGAAGCTTCTGATATCTGCGCTTGAGACTTTCTCTAGTATGTTCTCCAGGGTAAATAACGGTGTAGTTGACTAATGGCGGACAGGTGATACTGAGGCTGTGGTTATCGGTGACCTAAAGGGTCTAAGCTCCAATGCTCAAGTGATGGTCAAAATGGCTGTACTATCGGCGTGGGCAGAGCTACAAGTGGCCTCTGTAGAGCAAAAGTACTTGGTGGATGTGGTAAAGCCACATATTAGGACATTAGCTCCGCTATGGCTATCATCCCTCAGAGATTTCGCAAGACTACGATTTGAACCGGAAATCTCAAGTAGTGCTGGAGGAGCAACCACCTCGTTAAGTGGGACTATCGACGCAGTTTACTCGGCACTTAATCGAGAAACGTTACTGAAGGTAATATGACAACTGGCATAGTAATCTGTGAGTGCTAACTAGAAGTTCTAACAGTTCTACCAAGATTCCTGGCTCAATTTGGTAGATGCCATTGCTAGTTTGATCGAGGAGGACAGTCACTTTGTCTTCGAGGCGCTGGATGGTAAAGCCCCAGCCTCCGAAGACGCCTCAGGTATTGGCCATGATATCAACTACCGTGACGAGCCCGTTGCTTTTTTCTTCGTCCTCTTTGGAATAGCATTCGAAGCCCTCGTTGGTCGACCAGGGGATGGTCTAGCAACCAAAGAACAAACCTTAGCCATCCTTCTCGCGTTGAAAAAGATCCTGCACCCGAGTGTCTGTGGATATGCTGTTTACCAGGATGCTATTTTTTCCGAGACCATGGATTTATTGGATAGGCTAGTATTGACTGAGGGGATTCCGGTGCAATCCGCGATTGTTGGTATCGCCAGGGGTCTGTGCGTTGGACACCCTACGGCAAAGAATCGCTCGAAAGTAGTGGCAGCTCAGGAAGAGAACTTGACGGAGGATGTTGATCAGTTATTTGAGTTGACTAGGATTATAGTGCTGGTTTTGGCGGGTATTCTGCCGAATTTTGTAGATCCAAAGACTCCAGGTGAGTGACTCGAGGATTTCCGGGCTAAAATGGGCCAGAATTGATGAAATTTATTGACTATGCCCCGCAGCTCGGAATGCATTATCTGAGGAGTCCGTCAACCTCATTAAGGTATCTCTTGACGCTCTTGTTGATGCGGCCGAGGTGTTCCCATCTGTAATTCGTATGGACTTGTATGCGTCGATACTCCATATATTCACTACCATCCTGGGGACAACAATCTGTCAAGCCGATGTCGTTCCCAGATCGCTACCTATCTTCAAACGCTTCATTACTATCATCACGAAACCCAGTGGCACTATCACGAAATCCGGTGGAGGAAATAATACAGAACTGGTAGTTACCCTGGCCAGGGGGTGCTTGAACAATATTGTGAACATCCTAGATAACGCGAAGTATACCACCTCCCTTACCTCACTCCATGCGCTTACAATGCTAACTCTCCCCACAGACTAAAAGCTGCGGAAATAGCCATCCCCGCAGTCAAAAACTGCCTCACTTCCGCCACCATCATTCTCACAGCCGGAATCAACGTCATCCCCCCCTCCGATGAAAATATTCCCCGCCTGCTCGACAACATTCTCGGAGCCTTCCGCGACAGCGAAACATCCCGCACGGCAATCCACTGCTGCCGTTCTCTCCTCATGACATCACCCAAAACCCAATGCGATCAGGAAATAGCGAAATACCTTCTACCGCGCCTCGTCACGTTCGTCACTACAAACCTTAATTCCTCTGATGCGGAGCTTACACAAGCGCAGAGCGGGGTTTGCTCGGTACTGACTGGATTCGTGGGGGCGATGGTGGGAGAGCAGAGTGTGGTTGCTATGGCACTGGTGGTGCCTACGTTGCTTGCTAGGGCGGCTAGTGAGAAGAATTTGTGGAGGGAGACGGCGGGGAGGTTGTTGGAGTTGGTAGGGGTGGATCAGAGTGGGTTTAGGAAGGTAGTTAGTGGAATGGCAGCGAGACAGAGGGGGTTTATGGAGGAGGTTTTGAGGAGTGGAGCTGTGTTGGAGAAGGGAGGGCAAGGAGAGGTCAAGCAGCAACAGGGGCAGCCGACAATTGCGTTGAAGATGAATTTTGGGGTGTAGAACGTGATAGGATGGTGTGGGGATAGATGAGGGTGACGGTGAACGAGACCAAGGCGGCTTTAAAAACTGTGATGCCTCAACTAGGAGGGAGGGGATTACTAGTGTAATAATGATTTGTAAGATTCATATTGAGATATGTATATAGCATAATTGAACGGGAATCATTAATTATATATGGATTGGAACTTGCATTTGGCTAAGAAAAAGAGACCGGCCGCAGTCAGTGTAGTATGTAATAACTCCTTATGAACCCGCTTACTACTTGTTAGGAAGTTTTTTTGCGAAGAGATCTCGTCGGAAAGTACGGATACTTATGATTATTCTATGTGAGCTGAGAGCTCCTGGGGTCAAATATACACAAATTACCTTTTATTCAATTCTCGAGCTCATGGGAGAGAGCAATCGCCATAACTTGTCTGCCTACACCTGCCGTGTAATATATGCAATTAAATTGGTGATGTGAGCAAAGTTTAGTATGGAATGAAAGTGTAGCAGCTTTGTTTGTTGCATGCCACTTCACATCACACTCTTCTGCAAGCCAGAATTGCTTCCCAAATGCTTCAGAGGGCTCATCCTTCCGGCCCTAGAAAAAAAAAAAATACCAACGTATACCTGATTTTAGTTACGCAGAACCGCATGCAAATTAAAGCAACTCTCAGAAATATGGAACACAGTATGCATTTTTATCGCCTTGTATTCACTCTACACTGTACCCACTCAAACTAAATAAAAGATATCAACACCAGCCTGGAAGTATATATATGTTCTGGTCCGTTCCGGGATTCAGTCCATACCGGTATGGACCGGGCCGTTCCAGGATTGCCCGGTCCATACCGGTATGGGGGGCCATACCGGTATGGACTGGGCCGTTGCGAGATTGCCGGGCCGTTCCGGGATGGCATATATCTACACTCTGAGCGATGAACGAAGGCAAATTGAGTGGAAACCGGGTTTATTATATTTTATACATAACAAAAGCTCAAACTCCACTACGAGTAATTTCATGATACCTCTCGTTCATAGTACTATAGGTGTTGTTCTTTTCTGCATGCAGCAAAGTATCACGAACATGTTACATCATGCTCCAAAGCTACTTGTTTCCCATTATTACTTTCCTTCCATTGCAGTTATTTGGGTCTCGCAGGTATTCTTTAATTCTGCGATACCTAGGTAGTTCTTGTTAGTCACCATGTACTTGAATTGGATATTAAGGAATTACTTCTCAAAGGTCACCTGGGATTTACTTCAATAATTGCGCTTCGAGATCGAGTGAAACCTAGGGGGTGAAACTGATCCAAATCAATAGCACCATTATCTTCTGACCAACTGACATTATGGTAAGGGCGGGAATGTCGTGGTATGTTGGTAATTCCGCGGTGTGCTCTGGTAATGTCAGTGTGCACTAGTCTGGTTGGCACCACAATATGTTACGTTGAACAAGTGTGTTGCATTGAAGAAAATTCTCACGAACTAAAGGTTTCAATTCCGTAACGGACCAGAACATTTCTCTACATAATAACTTTCATTTCGGGTATACCTCTACTGAGTATTTTTTTGGATAGGTCGCCTATGTTATCTCCGATGTTCTTTGACCAAATGTTGCTACAAAATAACCTTCATATCGGATATGTCCCTATTTAGTAATTATAACGTCGCTGTGGCCGCTGTGGTGTTGTGGTAAATCCTTGTTGCTATCCGTGACATTGAACAATTTAATCCCGTAACGGCCTGGTCCGTTGCGATATCCAGCCATACCGTAACGGCCTGGTCCGTTGCGATATCCAGTCCATACCGGTATAGACCGGGCCATACCGGTATGGACCGGATCCCGGAACGGACCAGAACATATATATAGTTAGCTAAGTTGATGGCCTTCATAACATTGAGCATTGGGGGGAGAAATTCCGATATTCATTTGTGAATGTTTTTTGAGGTGGATGATGTTGTGTTGACTAAGCTAATTTAATGTCCAGTCCCATTACTCTGGCCAATGAGCGGTGAGGCCAAGCTGCCAAGGCGCTTCGTAATTGACATTAGCTTAATGGAAATAACGATTGACCACCACTACTACTAAAACGAAAACTAACAAGGCTTTATTTTGATTACCCATCTTGCAAAATGATATACACCGCATTTATCTGTTCCATATTTTTCAACAGCCACTACGTAGTGACATCCGTTGGTTTGGGTCGTGGTGGAGGAAAAGTAGCAGCCAGGTGTTGAATACTAGACTCAATTGTAGCATGACCTGGCGCCCTTTAGTTTCCCAAAACGGCCTCATCAATCTATTTTTTTCCCAGAAAAACCATAACTAGCTTAGCTCCGATACCCGCACACTATCCTCAATCGCATCAACTGCTATTTGGACAGCAAGTTCGGGAGGAGTAATTGGGTCTTTAAAATCTTGGGGCCGCAAATTCTTGTATCGGGATTTTCTTATAGGCCCTCCCAAGGCTACTAAGTACTCGGCCTGATTCACCGTATTCCCAAACAGTTGGTCTGACGTTCTTCAGAAACTCCCTACTATTCATCTTGTTGTTCTTGCGGTGGCTTCAGTTGGCGTTGGAGATGGAAGTAAAGGCCGTCTCTTAATGGCTGTCTTCGCTGGCTGGGTTCGTTACTAGACGCCCTAATTCCGAAGAACATAGTTAGTACTGTAGGTGTTGAGACGCTGAATGATTAGTCTGGTTGGCACAATGATTACTTACAAGTTGTCCAAATATAGAAGTCGTAGAAGTCGTAGAAGATGAAGTAGAAGGATGCCGGGCAAAGGAAGCAAAGCAGAAAGATGCAGGGCAAGGATGCAGGGCAAGAATGCAGGGCAAGGATGCAGGGCAAGGATGCAGGGCAAGGAGGCAGGGCAAGGATGCAGGGGAGAAATAATAAGAAATGATGCAGGGCAAGCAGAAATGATGCAGGGCAAGGATGCAGAGAAGAAATGTTGCCGGGAAAGGAAGCAGGGGTAGAAATGATACAGGGCAAGGATGCAGGGCAAGGATGCAGGGCAAGGATACAGGGCCGCAAGGATGCAGGGGAGAAAGTACAAAGGTACGGTACTATGCACAACAAAAGTCTTTGTACCTTCCTATTTCGGGAAACCGGTTTTGGCAGCATATTTATCGGCATACTCTGGGTCATGCAGGCATTACCTCGGCATATGTCAGCATAAGATATATACAGTTTTACATCTACACATAACGCAAGCCAGACTAAACCAGACTAACCAGACTACACATAAAGATGTTTGATATGCTCAGGCAGTGATATTGCCACAAACCTTAGACTAGTTTACGTTACTTATGCATGTAGAGATGGCTTATGGAAATAAAAAATGCGTACATATTCTGCCAAGACCAGTTTCCCAAATAGGAAGGTGCAAAGATTTGTGAGCCTGTTTAAAAGTGTACCTTCTGTACATTTGCGGTAGTACTGTATTTTTATGTGTCATATTAGGGTACTACAGCTATTGGGTCATAGAAGCAGGGCATTCTGTAACACCGCCTCCAAAATAAAAAGAGACTTTTTTTTTAGGTTTGTTTTACTTTTTGAAAAAATTGTGAAGGGAATTGTGATGGTGTGGGTACTTTTTGAAAAATGGAAGAAATTTTGTATATGTACTCCACCGACTCATATGGTATAGATGTGGATAGAGGAGGGAAAGTTGAGCAACCTATTCCGTTATTGAGTTATATCCTGCTTTCTATCCTCAGAGGACCAACGATAGAAACAGGATACAGAAAAAAACTTTTTGTTATAAATAACTTGGCTAAGCCAAACTCCATTTCTTTGACCGCTGGAGAGGAAGAACATACCCCCGAGGAGGTTTTCCAATTCTAACGCTTGTGTAAATTTTGATGGAAATTAGTGATTCCCAAGTCTCTCTAGCCAGCAGCAATTTTTTTTTTTCCCTTTTTGGGGGAGGAGGGGGACTTTTAAATGTCCGTCCATGCATGTAGCACTTTAAAACCCCAGAAAGAGGCCATTTATGTTTGGTTATGCTAGACTGTGAAAATTCATGTTTTACGTAAGAAAAAAATATGCTCGCAACCTGATATAAGAGTGAAGATGTTTAAATCAACGCTAGGAAAATAAAATAGGGGGGAAAACAAGATTACTACCATGCCCAAAACTAACTACTTTAATGAGAGCTTACTAATTACCAGTCATACTCACTTCAGTCTCATTCGTTTCCGCTTCTACTTCTGCCTCCACATTTTTGACTTTTCTTGGGCGTCCCTTTCTCTTCTTCACTGTAGGTGGCAGGATCTCAGGAATACCCTCTTTCCCAGTGGTTATCCCCTGTATATGCTCGATCACGCCTTCTGGATCTTGCATCTCTGTCCCTCTTTCTCCCATTTGTACCCTGATTACTCTTGCGCCGGCCCCACCATCGCCAACCCTGACTATATCTTCAAGTGCCTCGCTATGGGTGACCACAAGAACGTGCTTCACCTCCCCTCCCGTAGATCTATCAGTGCCTTGTGTGGACACTGCTGAGATGAGCTCGGCGGCTTGCATTTGCCCTTCCTTATCTAGTGCGTCAAAGACCTCGTCAAGCATAATGAAATCCGCCCTGAATCGCGATTTCTGGCGGATGAGTTGGAAAAGCGCGAATAGGACGGCGAGGTTATTTCGTTTGCGCTGACCCGAGGAACGTTTACCAAATGATGATGGTGGATAAATGGAGAGGTCAGGCGTAAAGGAAATGGGAAGGCTGTAGGCCTTGGAGCTGCCGTTGCCTGACCCAATGGTCGTAGGGTTAGTGAGGATTTCCATGTTCGATTGTATTAGCGTGTTGAGCTCATTGATTGAGTTCGAGATGAGGTAGTGTCTTATGTTGGGAGCGGATGTTGTTGCCTGCTTTTTGTTGAAAGCAACCTCCCAGAATACGAGGATCCTGAGGGCTCTCTCTATCTCAGTAATCCTGTTGGCACCGGAACTAAGCTCGTTACAGTAGATGGCGAGTTGGCTCTCCATATTCTTGAGGTGAGACGTGGCATACTTGACCTCCGTAGTGAGTCTGGTGAGTGAAGAGGTCAATGCGGTTTTGCGTGACGACAATTCCTGTATCCGTTTTAACAGCCCTTCGTGAGTGGACATCACCCTTTGGAGAGTTGACACGTCTTGATCGGCTGATCGATGGGCTAGTCGTGCAACTTCATCCATCGTCTTCCCGGCGAGCAAGACCTTTACCTCCTGTTCAGCCGTGGCCCGTTGCATTTCCAACCTCTTCATGGGCATTTGGGTGGTCAGCAACATATTCCGCGTCTCTCTCTCGCATTCAGGAAGGGTGTTGAGGTATCCAGGCGTGAGTTGCCTCTCCATCATGCCTAGTATGACCGCTGCTTGCCTTTCTTCATGTCCTTGCACCTCAGACTTCAAGGTAGCCAGCTCGGCCGCTAGCCCGGCCGCTTTCTTCTCAAGAGCTTCCTTCTTTCGCTTCATCTGTTCAAGATGCTCCTCCACACGAGTGGGGTTGTCCAGTGACTGACGACATGTCGGACAGACACCTTTTCTAATTGCAAGCTGATTTTTGTGTGTTTCCAGATCTTTCTCCTTGACCCGATCGGCAACGTTTTTGTACTCGAGGGTCTTCATTTGCAGGGTTTTCTGCCCTCGGTCTAGATCCTTCTGTGATGCTACCCACCTGGCATGCAATGGCCTAAACTCCTCAATTTTCAATAGTACCTTCTGGTACTCTTGCAGCTTATCTTCCCGCAAGCGCAGCTGGTCTGTGATGATTCGTTTACTCTCTTGTGCGCGCTGCAAGGTATCATACAGTTTATTCCATCTCAGAAGCTCACCTTGTTCCTTCTCCATTCGAACTCGATCTTCTTCAAACTTTGCGACCTCCTTTTCTAGTTCCCGAAGCTTCAGCTCTGCATCATCTCTCATCCTCTCCTTCGGCCCAACTGTGTCCTGTACCCTACAACGCTCGGTCTCCAGTCTTTTGAGCTCTATGGCGATGGTCTCTGATTGCGACTTGAGCGTCAGGTACTCTTTCTCCACCACTCTCTTCTCTTCCCTGACGGCCTTGAGATACCCCTCAAAGTTGCTAATTCCTAGTAGTTCCTCTAGAACCTCCCGTCTCTGCTTCGTATCCAGTGTTAGGAAGTTCCCCGCTCCTCCACCCTGATCGCCAAATATCACACTCTTGGTAAAGGTTGCAAAGTCACAACCGAGGATATCCCTTTCTAAAGCAATCTGAGTTTTCCTCGTCTCGCCACGTTCAAAGTCGGGCACTTCCTGTCCATTCTTGTACAATTTCAGCCCGGGTCCAGGTCCAGTGCCTTTGCTTGTAAATTTACGAAATCTCTCAATGCTGTACCCATTCTCAAAGTCAATCCTCACACAGCAGTTCTTACCGACAACATCATTCACGAGATCAGCAACACCCATATCGCTTCGAAGTACCTCGCCAAACAGACACCAAACGATTGCCTCGAGAACCGTGGACTTGCCGGAGCCGTTTGGGCCCGTGAGAAACCAAGTTCCCGGATTTAGCTTGAAAAATGGGAGAGAAAGGGTGCCTTGAATCGAGAAAAAGTTTTGTATGGTCAAGTTACGAAGAGTGCCTTGGAAGACGGAAAGAGAGGAATTTGTAGAAGTGGCTGATGTGACCCCATCTGTATAATTCGCGTCTGCAATCTTCATGAGCCGCTCGGCAGTCGCAATGTAGTCTGCTTGCTGATTTTCGGGGATCATGTTGCTATCTGTGGGTATTGTATTGAGAAACAAAGGAAGGGCCTCAATGAAGGTTGCTGTGGTTGGTGCCCGGAATATTTCTTCTGGTTGTTGCTCTGGTTGCTGGTTCGCAGTTTCCTCTATCTTGACCTTCCCCTCTAGTTCTGTATTATTTTGATTGCTTTTCGCATCAGCTGCTCCCGAGAAAATTCCCCTTCCGATCTCGACTTTTCGCCGCACATCGCCAGCCCCTGTTTCAACAAGTTTTGCTCTCCACGTCTCGAACTCTGGTGCATCGACGGCTTTACACCTCAAGTTAATTCTTTTCCCAACAACATCAAAGGGCAGATGCAACTTGTCATCTCCAGCGCTAGCCCTTAAATCCTGCAGTGATACCTCCCGAAATAGATCCCACTTAGGGTTTTGGATGAACTCCATTGCTGGCGCCTCGTTTTGTGAGGTGATAGTTGGTTGTAGAAACAAAACACCTCTTCGATCATCTGCCTTGTCTCCAAAATGATGTTGCATGGGTGATCCAACGTACCAAACCTTCCCATCGACCACTGCTTGGTGATGGTGAAAGTGTCCAAGAAATGTACCACGGAAGTCAACCAAATGCCGTCCTTTGAGAACTCCAGTATGTGTTCTATATCGACTTTCCACCGGTACGGACGGTTGCTGAATTGCTCCTGACACAGCTAAATGCCCAAACAGTATACGTTGGTTCTTCTCTTCACAGGGCATCTCTCCAAGCCTATCCACCATCAGGGTATGATTCTCGACCCATGGGACCATTAAACACTTCACCCCTTCGACCTCCACATCAGCAAAATCCTTGTATAACTTACAAGATCCCTTAAATCCCTCGGTATCAAACACGTCCAGGCTGGACACTCTCGAGCTATGTTTCAAATTCATATCATGATTCCCCAAAACGATATGCACCGGTGCAATCCTGCGTAACTCATCGAAGAACTTTGCCGTTGCAGAAAGCGCCTGCACGTTGACATGCTCACGGGTATTGATGACATCTCCCAGGCAAAAGATTTGGGTAACCTGTGCATCACAAAAAACATCGGTGATCCATTGAGAGGTTTCAACTATGCGAGAAAGATCCTCTTGCTGGAAGTGGATGTCGCTGAAGACGCCCCACTTGGGATGGGCCCGGGGTGCTATCGAGGAGGCATGCCTGCGTGAGGCTAGGAATGGCAGAAAAGAAGGCCGTGCTTGAGATAGGCACCGAAGCCTTGCTTGTAGCATTGCACTGAGATGAGTCGCCCTAGGTGGGCAGGGGTTTTTGTCAGTCGTGCAAATGAACTTCTGGGTATCAATGCGCACGGTCGTCGAAGATTTTATTCGCCGAGCGTTTACACGTGACCATGCCGCTTGCAAATTCACCGCACCGCCTTAATGAGCGTACGAAGTCATTGAAATATCGATGACATTGTTACTCTGTCTAGAATTTCACAATTCTATGTGCAAGCCTAGTCTTGTTGAACTATCTGTTTCAAGATAAAAATCTACAGCTGGTGTACATTGCATTCAGAAAGAATCCGGGATGCATAAAAAGGCTGCAATAGGTGCAGGCTCGGCGCTGCTCTTCTGCATAAGGGCTACATATGGGCAATATAGCCGACTAGTAAGATACGGCAGGAGGCCTTAACATGATAACAATGGAGCGTATTGTGTGCAAACGTGGGCAAGTATGTTGAGAACGGCATAGTCTGGTTGGCACAAGCCCCTCGCAAGAGTTAGAAGCTATGTCCGTATTTAGAAGCAGAAGTATTGACCATTCATACCAATGCATTTGGTAGTTCGGACCGGTCTAGAGCAGAAAGTTTATGACACAATGTCAGATAATATCGCTCCAGATGTCCAGCGGAATGGTCGTGAAATGTCGGACTTGGAAAAGGAAAGTTCTCGCATATCACGATTGCAACTGACAGTAATTGAGCGACCCATGAAAATATACCTATATCTGGACGTCCTAAATCTATGTCTTGAACAGGAGGTTGCGGTAGTTAGATTTGTGAAAGAAAACCCGAAGATTATTAAAAACCTAGTATGCGTGTTTCTTTTTTTATTCCTGTTGATATATGCTAATCATAGCAATAGGTCTTTCCTACGGTGCTTCCAGATCTTAAGTTATCAACGACAACATTATATACATTCCTTAAAGGCAAAGGAATCCGGAAGTGGAGAGAAGGAGACCACCTCCGACTTCTGATATAGCAGCAAAACGACTAGCATGGGCAATAAACAAGACAGAAGAAGACTTTGAGGGTGTCATTTGGAGTGATGAATGCATCGTAGAAAAAGGCAAAACAGCAAGTACGGTATAAGTATTTCACTCTGCTGGTGAGGAATATGAGTCTCAATGTGTCAAACCGCGAAGGTGGTATATTGCTTCTTCTGGAATGAACTTAAGGTAATATGTATGGATTAGAGCATCTCGTGATGTTACAGTTATGGTATGGGTTGCCCTAGAGGCTGTAAACAAGGCGGTTTTACAGCCGGTTTTACAGCTATAGTGGAAGGGGGAATAACGCAATTACAATATCAGAAGATTCTAGAGGATCATCTCTTCTGAGTTAGGGAAGGAATGTATGCGGAAGGAGTTTTGGACCCAGTATTTTAGCATGATAATTCTCCCATTCATACAGCTAAGCAAATTGTTGCATTCCTCGAAGAAATATGGGTTTGATGTTACAGACCATATGAGTTGAGCTCAAGCGCCGAATTTATCAGAAGTGTCCGGATATTTTACAAACTCCTGGTGGACAGAAGCAGTGAAGCGGAGGTATGTCACCTGCACTATTATAGTAGCTAATATTTACTACTCTCAAATTATTAGCCTCTTTGGAGGATATTTGGAATGAGATTTCGGCATCCGATTTTTTAAGTCTCTATACCAATCTATGCCGCGTAGAGTCGCAGCTGTTATTAAGGCAAATGGATGGTATACTACATATTAGTAGCAGAGGAGGCAAGTTCGGATTGTCTTTTGCATATTACTGAATTTAACTTGAACGCGGGCCTTGTATGTACTGGCAATCATTTTCATATACAGGATAGCCATGGCCAACTTGTATACGGCCAAGTCTGAATGGCACTGTACCTACATACAACGCTGTACGGAGTACTCTCTGCTCCATAAAACCTACCTATGTTCATAGCGTTGCCCAAGCACGACTTGACATACTGTATACACAAAATGCTTCCAAGTTTATGCGAAAAGGTGTGTACCTTAGAAACGACCTCCTGCATTGAACTTCAAATTAATACTTAACTCTAGAAATAATTGAAGGCAAAAGTTTCCTAGGGACTTGGAAACTGCTTGTTAATGTTTTCGGTTTTCTTGAATCTTGCATACCGTTCCCATTCTGTGCTTGTTACTAGAAGAATGTATACTGACTCGACCAACTAGAAAATCACTCTTTGTATAATCATTTTTGAACCATAATTCAAAGTCATGTTGAGTAATATTCACAGGAATATTGATTGACCATACCCATATACACTTAACTGACATATCTGACAAAGGTTAAACGGGTTTGGGAATTCAGAATGGGAGATTAGTGCAGTCAGCTTGAAGAATCTCTTTAGTGGGATTATCCAAACCATTGCACTATGGGGTGCAGAGTTAGGTTGAAGAGGACAAAGGGACTGGAAGCAGGATTTAGAAATCCTATAAAATCAGGCTCTATGAAAATATACCTGAAGCAGTGGTCAGCCAGATTGCAGGAGGGGAACCACCAGGCATGGCTATCGAAGCCGCACAGGCAAGGCTGGCAATCAAAATGATGAGGGATCCTTTGGTTATGGGGATCCTTTGGTTATGGGAAGACCCTCCTTAGAGGCAATGGTGATTAAGTAGGGGAGGTGATATCAAAATCGGAGAAATAATTCGGAGAAGGATCTTTGAGGTGGGAGAACGTAGCCTAGGAGGGTGATGTTAACATCACCCACTAGAGCCCCCAGTAGTCATTTCAAAATAGTCAAAGGAAGAATAGAGGTTGAGAATCAATGAGGCGGCAAAAGGCATCCAGATTTTCTACACTGATGGCAGCAAGATAGAAACGGGGGGTAGGCAGGGGTTGGTTTGTTGCAGATTGGGAAGGGGAAAAAGAAGGATGCCAGGAGTTAGGAAAAGTTAAACGGTTTGGGATAGAGAGATAGCGGAAGTGAGAGGAGCACTGGAAGTGGCTCGACAGCAGAAGATTCCGTCATGACGGATCCAAAAGCAGCAATCATCCATCCATCTACTGAGGCATGTCATAATCTGTAGTTTTTAGCTAAACGCTTTGACGGAATCAATTCAGAACATGACCCATGGTTCCCTTCCCAAGAACAAAAAGTAAAAGTTTTGGCCTCGTTCAATACTACTGTCTTTTTTTTGATTTTTCTTTTTAGAAACGAGCTTCTTAATACTCATGAAATCATTGAACATCACCATGCAAAATAATAGTTTCATCAGCTTGACCAAGGCGCCTGAGAGTGATTTGTCTGTAGTCGTCAGAGTATATTGCATACCAGAAATTAGGAAGCAGTTCGCCAACGTTTGCCGAGTTCCGAAAATCAAGAAGCACATGCTCTTTCATCGGAATTTTTTCGTACACGCCACCCCTTTCGAATCGGTCTGCATGGTGTTTTGCTCGATTACCTTCACACAGTAGCTCAATTCCCCAAGCGTAATCCCCGTTGACATAAAAGTCCAAGTATCCTGGTGAGCCAAAAACGGCCCCAACATCTGGGCTCACTACCGCCTCAGGTGGAACAGCTGTCATAGCCGCACGATACCATTCAAACTGCCAAGTTCTCTCTAGGAGATAATCTGTTTCACGGCCAAGTGAATTTTTCAGAATAGACGGTCTCATACGCTCAATTGTTCGCAACATGAATTCTTCAAAATTTGTGGTGTGTAACTGACTTGAATGATCTTTCGAGAACAAACGCAGACCCAATGTGATTCGCATAATGGGAGCGGTGAACTGCAGCCGACCTTCAATTTGAGTTAAAAGGCCAGATTTGAAAAAAGCTTTGGCAACTGGATCGGTGTCCCATTCAATCTTACAGATTGATTTAGAATCACATGAAAGGAAGGCGCTACGAATAAATTGAGACTCTTTGACTGTCGGGTTCCAATCTTCCATCCAAATAAAAGCACGCGTGGATTGCAACGCTCTTCGGAAGTTTGAAGAGACTAGATACTCTAATATTTCGATGTCAGATCCACCCCTGCAGAATTTTTCCCATATTTTTTTCAGAGTTATTCGGCATAAGCCAGCGTGCCCGCCTGAAAGGTTCAATATTGCCTCCTGAACCAGTGGGGGAATTGTGAAGAACTGGTTCCCTTGGGCGTGCCGGCGTTTCACGAATGCAGTTGTTATCTGTTGAAATTCGTCTGATGTCAAGCGGAGAGTTTCCAGTCCCAGAGTGTTTGTGAATTGAATCGGAGTTATTTGAGAACTCATTGTTGGATCGTATGAGGCTAGCATCAACACTCTGAGGCTGTCAGTTCTTTTGGATACTGACAGAAGTTGTTTCAAACTACCCCAAAAATATGGCGCAGCATCCCCATAGATCATTTGTGCCTCGTCGATGAAGACATAGGTAGGCGTTGTACATTTAATGATCTCATCCCAAGTACGACCAACAATTGACCTCCAGTAATCCTGAAACAATTCTTTATTAGAGTGCGTCTTCCCTATATCCATACCAGCCAAGTTGATGTATATGGCTTGGTGATTCAAACCAAGGAAATAGTCTCGTAATGCTTGGCCGAAGGTAGACTTGCCCGTGTATGGCGGGCTGCGTAGGAGACTAATATGGTTGCCTTCCAAATGGTGATAGACCTTCTCCAACCTGGATTCTGAGATGGCCATGAGACTATCACGGCCTTCTTCTGATTCCAGAGGGTAAGCCGATGCTACATGAGGCGTACTTTTGGGAGAGGCTAGTATAGTTAGCGTGGGATTTGAAAATATGCATAGTTAAAAACGAAATATTCAGGAAGGGCGGGTCACAGTCAATGTAGGGGAAGACCTGCCTTGCACTTCCGACAATTTGACCAGCACCTGAACTTTTTCCTCGTCCGGCTTCGTAAACTCACCACCAAAATAATGTTCGAGGCCTAGGACGTGTTCCATGTGTATTTCGTCCGTGCAACTTTCTTCCTGTGAGCAGTACCGTTAGCATTTGTGAATGGAGGGAAAAAAATTAATATTACTGGAGTGAATGCAGTATCCATTCTACCCCTGGACAGGGGAATGTCGACACGGTATCCTTGGAGTCTGCCGGGTGGGCAGTCAGTGCCGAGGTGTTTGTGAATACAAGCGTTAAGAAAATCCTGAACAGAGTCCCCGGAGGGTTGCTTGATGGTAGAAATGATAGGTCGGTCTTTGTAAGTCAAGCCCATCAGCAGGTAATTGATTCGAATGATCGGGGCAGGGCCGATAGACGAGGTGGAAAAGTTCCTGGAGGAACGAGGATGAGTGATCACAGTGAGGAAGCGGCGGTAAAACATGATGGGTCACCGTGATAGATAGTCTGGTTGGCACCGTGATAGAGGGAGATGAAACAGTGTAAGGTGATGCTTATCCTTGATCGTTGTTCGTGTCCGTCTCTCGAAAGTTCTCTCCTCATCCCAACTTAGTCTCATGTCAAGACCCTAGTCTGCCGCTAGAGGAAACCTTCCCTCACCTAACCAGACTACCCTTCTAGGTACGGAGGCTCACACCAAAAGTCTTTTCCCCTTTCCTTTTTGGGAATCTTGCATATGCAACCCTATGCACTGTATGCCACTTGGCATTAAAATGGGTTCTAATGACAATGCATCATATACCAGCCATGTAACGATTCATTTTACCTTTACTTGTTCCTCGCCTCTAGGCTCGCCTCCTACCCAGTAGCTTCTTTGGGTGCAGAACGTCTTAATTGTCCTATATTGCCGTATGCAGCGTATGCCAAGGCTGCTTCATTGATGCCAAGCCTGAGCGGATGTGCTTGGCGTATGCATCACCAATGCAGCAGCCTTGGTACACTCCGCCAGCCGCATTATGGACGTCATAAGCCATTTAGGTACTCTATATTCAAGGTAGTTGGCTATATTCAGGGCAGCACAGGCAACAGCAGATTAAGGCAATAGTAAAGGTAAAACCCATCACTAATTGCATTGCCACCCGTTTTGGAGCTGAATAATGCCAAGTTGCATATCGTGCATAGTCTTGCATATGCAAGATTCCCAAAAAGGAAAGGGGAAAAGACTTTTGGTGTGAGCCTCCGTATGGAGGGTGTTGATAGTACTACATATGGTGGTGTGGATATACTAGCGGGCCTGGCATCAAGTTAAATAAGCAAGGGGCTGCATCGGAAGCACAAGGAGTAGTCACGGTAGTCACGGAGGGGAGGGGGTAGTCAAGCAGGATGGGAGTGGCGCTGGGTTGGTGTATTTTCGTTTCCATGTATTTGCTCTCTTTATCTTTTCTTAGGCTCGAGAGGCTGGACTCACTTCTTGCACCAAAAGCTTAGGTCGAACCTTTAAAGGGTAGGCTTAGGGACCTTATGTACATGGACAGGATCGCTGACCAAAAGCAACTTCGGCACCGTCTTCCTGATGTGGACTATCCCGCAATAGTTCATTCAGTGTTGCCCCATGATTTTGACTTGATAAATTGAAGAACCATATGTGTATCATCTGGCTTAGAGCGCTAATAATCATCCCTCGAATCAACAATATGCTGTGCCTCGGAGGACAGCGATCCATGTGGAGGTTGAAGACCACCCATGCCTCGGGACTTTAGGTTACGTTGTCAGCTTATTGTAATTATTAGGTTCACACACACAACTACTCACCTCCGCAGAGTGTAACTCCTTCGCATCATGCCTACTAATTTCTGACTCAGGCTTCCCAACCATTTCCTCTGCTTTATCCGCAAAATGCTGTTGAGCATCGTATATGGATTGAATTGTGGCCGCAGGTCCCTTACGCATGGGCCCTGGAGCACCAGTAGCCATCATTTCTGCCTCCACGAGGTTACGCACCTCTTCACGAGTAAATTGATGTCCGGCCGCAGCTTTCTCCTTGAGCTCGTGCACGGTAGGGAGTGATTTCATATCAACGCTTTCTTGCATCTTTGAAGAATTTTGAATTACTATATCCGAGTGCTGTTACTGTAGGAGGATGTATTGAGTATATAGGGAAGAAGCGAGTTCAGCCTGTATATAATGGCAGACAACCGTAGTATGAACGGTGATGCAACTATGGTATAATCGATCGACGCCTCCCACCGAGCGGCCACAGAGCTAGTCTCGCTCTAGGCCAAGAGCCCATTGGAACTGTTACTTGTGCCAACCAGACTAGAACTGTTATAGTATATCTCAGTAGTAAATCTTCTATATGGCTGGAGTGACGTCTAAGTTGTATAATCATTTGCCGATTGTTTCCTAGTCATCAAATAGGTCTTAAATGCCTGAACAGCTAGTCTGGTTGGGAACAGGCATAGGCACACAAGAGGCTCATGCTGCATTTCAAGCTGTTCAATCAAATAAATCACAACCGCTTTAAAGTGCCTGCCAGGCAAATAAGATTGTATGATTATGAGCTATGAAATTAAAGCCATGGGAAATATTTAAATATATAATACCCAAGAAGGAAAATCAATATATAGAATGCATTTACTTCACCAGCTCTAAATTGTGAATGAACAGTGTTGGCTCTGAATGTGACAGGTGGAAGCGGGAATTTCCAGTAGTCTTAGAAACATAGTGGAAAGCCCTGCTAGTTCTATGTGCAAAAGTGCACACATCGTGCTACATAGTGCTTATATCTTGAAGGCAGCAGGCACAAAGTATCTGAGCAACACTGCCACTAATTATACATTTTCTAGCATCCAATATCAAGTCACCACCTTAGGCTTAAGACAAAATATTAGTCTTATTTAGACATTGGTACTGATGTGAGATCAATGTTCTCCCACTGGTATATAGAAATGTAAAATGGTGGCAGTAGCTAGTAGTAGTGATAGCAGTGGTAATAGTGCCGATCCCACAGATGTCTCTTTCAGCCATGCTCAGACCCAGGCACATTGTGTGCTGCAAGAGGCAAGATATGAACTTATGGGCTGATCCCAAATACCATTTACCGCACGCTCAAGCTGGGAATTCACTAATCGCCGTGCTCCTGCACCCCGAACCTAATTTTATTTGCACTCTACGTTCATATCTTTGACCATATCAACTAACATAATCACTAACATAATCAACTAATCAAGGTTCAATCTATTTTCAACTAATTGAATTACTAAATGATTGGTCTATACCACATCCAACTATTCTAAGACTCCACATCTGGTCAGCTCCCATCCACTGATCTTGCCCTCGGCATACTTTGCAAAATACTGCATCCAGAAACTTGGAAGATCCCGCTCTGGCTGTGCCTCACTTTCCACATGCATCCATTCACCCACCCCAGCTCGGAAAAATCCTCTGTAGCCTTCCCATATGACCTTATCGCCCCTTTCCACAATGTGTGCATCGGCCTCTCGTTGATCCCCCACACCACCCAAAACGGCACCTCGAACCTCATCTCCTGCCTCGGCGACCTCTTGAGCGTGAATAGCAGGGCAGTAGTGTCTATCGATGACAATAATAGTTGGTGGAATTGCATCAGGTGAGGAGTTTGCGAACGCTAGGACGCTCGTTATACTGGAGCTATCCGCGGCGAGACAGATATTCGCAGTGAAATCTTGGTAGGGGCCCTCACTGAAAGGATCAGTTTCTGGATTCGGTGAATGAGGATTCCGCTTTAGACACCACACATTGAATGCCCTATATGAGTTAGATTCGAATCCAACGCTCATTATAGATAACACTTACTTCCGCACTTCCGAAATATTATTGCCCCCGAATCTCGCCTCGTCCTCTACCCATACAATCTCTAAATTGGACTCCTCTTTCCCTAATTTCATCTCTTGCGCCTTGAATTTCCCCATGATGATCTTCTTGTAAATCTCCCAGTCTTCTGGCGTGTGTGAATAGCCTGTTCTGAAGCATACATACCTAGAAATGGTCTCTGCTCGTTCAGCTGGTGATAGATCGACATAAGGATCGACCCATGTTTTGCTGATGACGTTAGGGGCCAACTCGATGTCCCCCTCTTCCTCATCCTCTGAACAAGTTGCATCGGAATCAATTTCCGTGGCCTGTGTTTCTGGTGCCTCTTGTGTATTTGTTGTCTTAGCTTTAGGTTCGGTCGTGAGTATTGTCTCTTCTTTGAGTGGCCTAGGGGTCGTGTTTTTCGATTTTCCTGTGGTTGGTTGGTCCTCGGGCTTGATGTCCACAAGCTTGACAACAATTGAATCTAGCTCTTCCACCTCTCTTGGGGGCAAAGTTGCACCCAAATCATCTGCAAGTGTGTCAAACGGTGACTTTTTCTTCCTGGCAGCCGTTTTCTTTGGTCCCTTCCCCGCCGTGGACTTTTTCTTTGCTGCCGCCTTTTTCGCAGCAACAGCTTTCTTCGCCGCAGGAGAGGGTGGTACTTCTACACCACCAGTGCTAGAGAGTGTTTTGGCACGGGAGCTAGCAGCTCTTGCCCCGGCACGACCCGCAGGCCCTTTGGCAGCCTCTTCTCGAGCCCTGATTTGTGCACGAGTTTCGACAGGCATGTTGATTTGAATGAAATTGGATGTGGGGTTAATGTTAATACGTTCGCGTCTGGAATAGCCTACCTAATGGACTTTGGCGAAATCTGACTGCTATTTTTTTTTTTCCTGGCAGAAAGCGAATGACAATTCCGAAAAGCGTACTGTGATAGGCCCGGGTGACTGGTGATCAGCAGAAATTGGAAATGTTTGCTTTTTGTTTCTCTATCCACGTTGCCAGTACCTGCGTAGCTTGGCACTTGATCAATCGATAAAGCTGGATGATCGGCTGATGGGACTGTTACAATGTGTTGGTTCACAAGTGGGTAAATACAACAGATACTACCCTAACTACTCTGCGTTGATCAAAAAATTCCTTTTCTTCCTTCTTAATTTGACTCTCCAATTGTATAACTACTGTAGAGTCTGTTGAGGATCTCGTAGTTCTATACCCCTAATATGACTTTAATAATATATTTTACCAGTAGGTTGGTACGGCACAGGTCACTGTTAGTTGCGCAACTAAACTACCTGGTAATTTCCCGCCTAATGCAGTATACCGCCAGTACTCGTTACCACGATGAATTGTGTGCAGCTTGCATGCAGCGTCGGGCAATCACTAGTCGGTTTCCATGGGTCCGGTTTTATTCTCAAAATTAAATTTACGCTTCAAGTTCTTTGCCAAGGAACAATTTGGCTCTCCTTTGGAGAGTTCCCAACGAAACATCATGGCTCTGGCATCAGTGAGTTCTTTCGACAGGACATCAGGCCCCCTATTGGGAAATGTAGAAGAATACTGACTCAAGCTACTACTTAGTGGAAATCATTCCCTTTCTTCAATGTCACCCGTGTCAACCCCCATGACGAGAATCCGAAGATCTTCGAGGTCGGGCTTCACTTCGGTTCCTTTCATGATGAGAAGGGACAGAACAAAATGTTACAGCATTCTCTCGTTCATCATGAATAGTGGCACCTCTTGTCGCGATAGCTCCATTAATTTCTAGCTATATGGACTGACATCTTCACTGCAGGGTGATATTCGAAGTATCGCCTCTTCCTTCTTGAATCTCTTTTTAGGGACAGGCGATGGGCATGTTCAGATCCTCTCATCTTCATTCAAGCTTGTCCGAACGCTCGCCGCCTATTTGCAACACAGCGCAGTTAGTCATCTACAACAAGTTGAAGGGACTTCCTTGTTGGTTACTATAGGTGAAGATCTGAGTAGTGAGGCTATCCTGAAAGTATGGGCATTAGATCAGACGGATAAGAAGACCAGTGCACCTAAATATCTTTCGACTGTTACCATTCTGAATGGGAGGAAAAAGTTCCCGATGGGTACGCAAGAGAGTGAAATTAGCAATTCATTCTTGCTTATATGATTGTTAGGTCACTGCAATGGCTATTACCACTCCGACGTTGAATCCTGTTGCTGTTGCTTTCGCAAACGGAAGCTTGACTCTCATCCGCGGTGATCTCATTCACGACAGAGGTGCAAAGCAGCGGATTGTCTTAGCTCTGATGAACCAATCACAAACCTTTCCTTTTCTGGAGGACCGTCTGGGACTCACCACGCTTTTCACAACGCTACAGAGGGGGAAACAAGGCTTTGGATATCAACAACTATCAGGCTACTGTGCATGCATATCGATGGGTCACCTGGGATCATGGGTGCACGTCTTGGGATTGGTGGCGGGGCTATTGGCGGGAGCCAGAATGATGTAAGAGTAGTGGATGCGCAAGGAGGGGTCGGAGTTGGCTGTATGATTGGGGTCCCGACCAAGGAGGCTACCAGTATTAGCATAGGGGAAGTCGTTGTTGTCAGAGATGATGCTATATACTTTTATTCTTCAACAGGGGGAAAAGGGGGATGCTATGCTTATGAGGGAGCCAAAAGCAGGGTTTACATATACAAGAACTATATGACACTTGTATCTCCCTCTCAATCTGCTCCATCCAGTGGGACTGGAGGATCCATAGGAGGTGCCCTTAAGAAAATGGTTGGCGGAGCGATTGGTTCTAATCGTGGAGAGTTAGTGGACTGGGATGTCACTAGATTTACGATAGTTGATACCGAGGGCAAATACCTTGCAGCTCAGGAAGTGGTTGTCGGCAGTGGTGGTGCAGGAGGGGTTCGGGGAGTATTTGAACTAGGTGACTTCTTATGGGTTCTTGGGTTAGATGGAAAGGTAATATCCCATTGAGCTGGAAGAAAGTCTTCACTAATGATGGAATAGCTCTGGCGTTATCAAGAAAAGGACCTGACTGCAAAGCTCAACCTGCTCTATGCTTGCAATCTATATCTTCTCGCAATCTCTCTAGCTTCCAAGTCACCATCTATAGAGCCACAACGATTGAACTCCATTTTCCGAAAGTACGCAGATTATTTATATGCGAAACAAGATTTCGACGGGGCAATGCAGTGGTATATCAAAGCACTGGGCGATGAACCCAGCGCAGGTACAGGGCTTGGGTCAATGTTTACCGATGGTGGAGAAGTGAGCGGGGTGATTAAAAAGTTCCTTGACACACAGAGAATCGGCAATCTTATTGAATACCTTGAAGAGTTGCACAAACGGGATGGTGCAGGAGTGGACCATACTACTTTATTGGTTAGCTGTTATGCAAAGGGTCGAGACATGGAAAAATTGGAGAAATTCATCAAGTCTACTGACGGAACAAAGGGAGAGACTTAGTTCGATGTTAACACGGTGATTGACGTCTGCCGTCAAGGAGGTTACTTTGAGCAGGCTGTATATCTGGCAAAAAAGGCTGGAGAGGACAGTATTGTAGTTAGTATCCTAGTGGAGAACCTTGAAAAGTATAGTGACGCGCTCGACTATTTGAGCAGTTTGGAACCGGGCAGGGTAGGTTTGAATTGATACTAAAAGGTTTCTATGCTAATAGTGGGTCACAGGCCTATCCCAATCTGATGAAGTACGCGAGGCTCCTTTTGAAGCATATTCCACAGGAGACCACTAGATTCTTTGTCAGATATTATACAGGGAAATTTGTACCTAGGAAACAACCGGAGGAATTTGAGACCAGCAAGGCCGCTCCTGCAGACACTGGTCCTAGAGGCTTGGCTCAGTATACAGCTTACTTTCCCAAATACCATACAAAGCTGCGACTTTCCCATTACAGGCCGAAGCTCCCACAGTGCCAATCAGTGTTTCTACTCTACCAAGCACAATGGGATCTCAGACAGACGAACCGGAATATATTCTCCCACAACCAAGGACGGCATTTTCATCATTCATAGAGAACCCTCGAGAATTTATTGAATTTTTAGAAAGCCTCTTGGAAATGGAAAGTGAACTCAAGCAGGTTGACAAGATCGACATCTATACGATATTCGACGTTGTTTGAAATGTACCTTCGCCGCGCAAAAGGAGCGGCAGAAGTTACCGAGAGAGAAAAATGGGAGGCTAATGCTAAGAAAATCTGATAGATACTAGTAACATCCTCCTACTTTCCCATCTATCCAATTTCAGCGATGGGACTGTCCTAGTCCGAGAAAAACAGGGTCTTCGGTTTGATATTTTTCGTTCTTGTACCTCTGCCAGGGATACTAAAGGAGCGCTCGAAGCTCTGCGGAAATACAGGCCAGAGGAACCACAGTTATACACAGCAGCACTAGCTTATTTTACCAGCTCAGCACAAGTGTTGAACGAAGTAGGGGAAGAAGAGCTTAAGAACGTTCTGAAAAAGATAGATGAACTGGGCCTTATGAAACCATTACAAGTTGTTCAGACTCTGAGTGTAAATGTAGTTGCCACAGTTGGAATGGTGAAGAAGTATCTTGGTGAGACAATCCAAAAAGAACGGAAGGAAATACAGGCTGTAAGTTGCCATAAATATTTCAGGGTACCAAAGCAACTAACCATCCGCTCCCAGAATCGGCGGCTCATCGAAAGCTACAAGACAGATACAGAATCGAAGCAGAAGGAAATTGCAGATCTGGCCTCGAAGCCCGTTACTTTTCAGGCACAGAGATGTCAGGCATGTAGGATGCAGCTAGACATGCCCATTGTACATTTCCTATGTAAACATTCTTTTCACCAGCGATGTCTCAACCAAGTCAATGGGGACTTTGAGTGTCCCAACTGCCAGGCGAATACGGAAACCATTCGAGCGATCTGGAGGAGTAAGTACTACATCTACGAGAAAACCTGGGGCAAGTCTGTGCTGACAGCTGTTTTACAGCCCAAGATGAGCAAGCAGATCGTCATGACCTCTTTAAGGCTGCGCTCGCAGATTCGAAGGATAAGTTTGCAACAATTAGTGAGTGGTTCGGAAGGGGTGTTATGGTCTCACCCCCAACTGTGGAAGGCTGATGGTGTCATGATTTATCCCCTGGTACCTATTATTCAAAATTAATGTAGTAAATATAAATCCGAACTAGTAATATCACATGGGTACCATCCTTGAATCACGCCAAGCCAGTTCTTAACGCGTTGTGCACCAGTTACATAATTGTATAAGGATCCTTCTTTTGCTGATTCAAATCAGGGTGCTTCCATGAAAACTTTTGGTACTACTATGAAATTACAGAAGTATGGCTACACATTTTGTTGTACTTGGTTCAGATGAGGACGATGAGGACGGAGATTTGCGTCATGGAGAGAAGGAGGCCAATGGAGGTTGTACAGTCGCAGCAGGGCTTGAACCGAACGTTTGGTTAACTACCCCTCCAACAGCTCTGCAATCAACAGCAGCTGCAGGACGTATGACTGCTCCGGAAGCACAATGAGTATACAATTTGCTGTGCAAGACGCCACGATGCATGACTCACCAGCTTCGAGTGGAAAAAGATATAGTGTCCCAGGTGAGGCTTGGCATGAGACTACTCACTGGAGCTTCCCGAAGCAAGAACTGACGAAGGTACACACATAATGCTAGCTTCACTCACATCACAAGTCATCCGTCAAGAGCTTGCCTCTGCTCACGCCGCCCTACTGGCCGACGCTTCACCCGCAACACCAAGCGCACATCATGATGCAGCACCCCATTCTGGTCCGTCAAGTGACCACGCTGTTATACATGAGAATCGAGCGGAGTCACCTGGAGAAGACGGGGGGCCTGGTTTAGATGCTGAAGCATGCTTGTCTCTGGAAAACAAGCATATAATGTTTAATAAACCAGCCAAGAAAGCTGATCCCCCCTCTAATTTACCATCCTGGGTGCAAATTACTGGGAAAGGGAAGGTAACCCCTCAAAGGGGATTGACGACGTACGGAAGATTGGAGAAGGTTAGGAAAGCCAAGGAACATGGTATATCCGAGGAAGCAGAGAAAGACGTTTGGGAGTTTAATCTTTTGAGTCAAGACCCTGGGATGGATAAAGCATTAGCCTCAAAGGGGAATGCAAACAAGTCTGCCCCGAATCTAAAATCGAGTAGAGCTAAACGGCAAGACCCCGTGGGTAATGATGACCGGGAAGCCCTTAAGATATCCGACGAAGAGGATGAACAGGGTTGGAGTGGTAAAGAGGGTCGGAAAGGCTGTAAGAAAGCGGCACCCAGAAAATCGACAACCGGCAGAAGATCAAAAACCTGTGTGGTTACTTCAATTGACGATGGTATCGCTGGCGTCCAGCCTGTTGTGTATGGAGATGATGAAAATGATGATGACTACAGCCCTGTGGGAAATTTTCGTAAGGCCAAGAAGAAAGTCATTATTGACCACCCGATTTCTAGTGGGAGAAAGAAGACTCGGAGCAACACCGATGACTGGGAGCTAATGCCTGCGCTTCCAAAGGGGAGGAAATCGACTGTGCTAAAACAATTGGCAGCTGGGTTTGAGTTTGAGAGCGACAGTATGACACTGAAGGCAGCTGCAAAGACGAGGACCAGCACCTCCGCTAGTACCTCGCCTTTACGCAACAACCCTCCACTATCACCTTTCAAAGTGGATCTTGTTAGGGATTCATTGATATTGACAGAGGA
>ML121548.1:535807-587040 GCA_003788615.2 Terfezia boudieri ATCC MYA-4762
ATTGCGACGATTATAGATCATATGACAAAGAGGGTGCAGTGGTTCGGAATGAAGGAAGAGACGTCAGCAGAGGAGTTCGCCTGGCTATTCATGGACAAATACGTAAGGTTACATGGGGTCCCTGCACAGATTGTATCAGACCGGGATGTGCGATTCATGAGCGAATTCTGGAGGTCGCTGTGGAAGCAATTGGGGACCAACCTGACCCCTAGTACCCCATTCCACCCGCAGACAGATGGCCAGGCAGAGAAAGCAAACGATATATGCGGCAGATACCTGAAGACCTTTGCGACGCGATACGCGGAGAACTGGGACAAGATACTGTGCCTAGCCGAATTCGCGTACAATAGTAGCATACACAGCAGTATAGGCTGTTCCCCGTTCGAATGTGACCTGGGATACATCCCAAGCATCCCATTGGACTCAATCGGGGGACTGGTGACAGCAAGAACGAGTCATGGCACGGCAAGGAGCGAGACAGCAGAGGCATTCCAGGAGACCCTCATTACGATACTCAACAATGCGAAGAGTATGCTACGGGGGGCTCAATCCCGGCAGGAAGCAGCAACCCCACGACGACAACCAGTAGATTTTAAGGCGGGAGATGACGTGCTACTGGCGACGGCCCACCTGCCATCGTCATATGCGAATCCAGTCACCGATGGTAATAAACTGCGCCATCGCTACACAGGGCCGTTCAAAGTGATATGGGTAAGAGGGAACGCCGCGAAGCTAGAATTGTCGAGAGACTTGGGGATAGGAGAGGTGCAGAATATAGGGGTGCTGAAGAAGTATCGGCGGGGGCAAGAGGAGGAGGACGGACCGGGGAGAGTGGCTCTGCCGCCACCCCCACTAAGACGGGTGGCTGATGGGGAAGTGCAGGAGGTAGAGGGGATAGTGGATCACGAGAGGACAGGGACGAATAGAAGGAATTGGAAATACTTGGTAAAATGGAGAGGATTTGAGGATGAGCATAACGAGTGGTTGTCGAAGGAGCAGCTGAAGGACAGCAAGGAATGCGTAGATAACTATCACAGAATGAAGGGGCTGGAACCGGTGGAATGGAGGATGTCGAGGGGGGAGATGAGAGAGAGGTACGGGAGGGTTAGAAAGATCACCATTAAAGTGAAGAAGGGCGCAGAGGGGTAAATAATGGGAGAGGAGTAACTGGATTATTTTTTAGGAGGGGGTAGTGTAGAGGTATAGTGTAGAGGTATCTTGGCAAGCTTGGCATAAGTATATAGAGGGGACGGGGGGGAGTGAGAGGAGAGGTCAGCAATGCATGAACATATATCATTACAAGCCATTTAGCCAACCAGACTAATATTCAAGGTAGTCTGGCTATATTCAGGGCAGCACAGGCAACAGCAGATTAAGGCAATAGTAAAGGTAAAACCCATCACTAATTGCCATTGCCACCCGTTTTAGAGCTGAATAATGCCAAGTTGCATGCCATGCATAGTCTTGCATATGCAAGATTCCCAAAAAGGAAAGGGGAAAAGACTTTTGGTGTGAGCTCCGTACATAATCAAAAGTTTCCTCGTTGCTAGTCTGGATGAGAAATAGCTACCTACTTGGCACGCGTGCTGTTTCACTAGTCTGGTTGTAGTTTTGAGCCTATGCAATAAAACGCCCCTACACCAACCAGACTAGCCCCTACATACATAATAGCTTTCGCTTAGACCCTCTACCTACGAGGTCGCTACACGTTGCCTAACTTAGTGCTTTTGTAGGACGCTGCAAGGTCTTTAAATTACGCGCTCTAATTGCTAATGTGCCAGTGCCTCCAAATGTCGGGTAAGCATGCTACATTTGGCATGATAGCCCCGGCAATTCAGGGTGTGCACAAAATTAATGTTGTGTAACTTCCTCACTCAGCCAATGCACGGTATGCAGATCGCCAGCCCTGTTCCACCGCCTACCGGGATGCCCGCCAAAAGAACAATGTGGATCGGTTTAAATATAATCCGCATCTCCGTGACAGGTACCTGGGGCGTAGCCTAATGATGCTTATACCTGCTGGGTATGGAGTTCCTGCGCTACAATTTCTGCTGTGCAGGGCCGCGGTTTCTTAGACAATGATAGGCAGATCCACAGTTGTATCATCACGCTCAGAACACGACGTCCTCGCTGCCTATGCAGAGGCCCAATTACCCCATTAATAACGTTACAATGGAACATACGCAAGCCCGGCCTTACCGAGCATGGGCTGTAGGTACATCATGATCATTGGCATACATACATACCTGGTATGGTGATGCCAGTGTCGAGAAGCTGAGCGAATATGTGGCTTGCGGGGAACTTAACAGATCTGCAGAGCTACCAACTACAGTATGGTAACTCAAGCTACATAATCAAATAGGGCCTTGACACCTTTTTATAATCAACATGCAGAAGTAAGGATTTGAATGTTTAACCAACAACATCAACCATGGTGGGCCCATCACCTGAGGGCTACCTGGCAATGCTAACTCTCGCCCTTACCCTCCCAATTGTTCTCGCCGTTGCTCGGTGCCTCATCAAGCAGAACAGCAGTAGGATTTACAGATCCAGAACTACCCTCATTACCAACTGCTTCTATTATGCTGCACTCGCAGCACAAACCACACTTTGCAGCATGCTCATGTACCGCACTTCCACCGAGGTCAAACTCCGAAACTTCTTGCAGCACAACCATCCCCCCGGAGAATCCCCAGAGACTATCGTCTTCCGGAAAATGACCGAGCCAAAAATGCTGCTGATCCTGTGGTTGGCTGGGTGCTGCTACTATTCTGTGGTCTGCTTGGTGAAGGGTGCATTTCTGGCATTTTATTGGGGCCTATATGACCATGCGGGGATTTCATTAAAATGGATCAAAGTCACAATTGTATTGACATTCACATCGGCTATGCTCACTACAGCATTTGGCATAGGGTGGTGTAGGCCTATATACAGGAATTGGTCAAGTGATTATGACGATTATGTAAAGTGCACATCGGTCAATTCACTGACGGTTAGATGTTTGGGGACCATTACGAATATCATTACAGATACTGCGAGTGAGTCAAAGTTCTATATTTATGTAGTTTTGTTTCATAAAAAACTGTTGGTTTATATATTAATTATTGTTGACGTTCATGAAAAAGTCATCCTCCTACCAGTTTCCCTCCTAAGCCTGTTGACCTTGGGGTTGCGGGAAAAAGTCGCTCTCGGCTTCGTATATTCCATTGGATTTGTGTCAGTTATTGCCTGCTTGAGCTCGTTTATCAACCTGGTCAAATACTTTTTCAAAAATCCCCTATCGCTACAGAATGTGCGTCTGATGGAGATGTGGACCGTTATTGAGGCGACTACTGCATTATTTGCATTTTCACTTCCAGCCTTCAAGAGATTTTTCCTCCGCACGCTCGGAACACGCCCAGGGGATAAGGTCCGACCGATGCGGCGGGTGGAAGACCTCCAAGAGAGTGGAGGGGTTGAAGATCTGGACTTCAGTAGGACTACAGATCAAACTTCAGATCCAAAGTCGAACCAACAACAGGGAAACATGAGTGGGGATGGGAATAAGGATTCGATGAAAGCTGGAGGTGTAAGAGGTATGATTAGTGGATGGTTTGGTGGCAAGAAAGGAAGATCGAATTCAATGGGTAAAGGGAAGAATAGTTTGCCCAGTTTTGTAAGAGGGAGTTTAGTTGGAGGTGCTGGATGGGCTGTTCCCGAGGTTGAGAGTGGAGGTGTAGGGGAGAGTTCAAGGAATAGGAGGAAGAGGACTTTGGATGACATTGAGTTGAGCAGTTTTGATGATTATGAGCATCAGGGGGCTGTTGATAGGCAGAAAGACAGGGGGAGTATAACCATGAGAGGTGCGATAGAAGATGCCAGTGTCGATGACTTGGTTGTGGAGGGGTCAAACGGCGCAGCTGGTGAAGGCGCTATACGGGATGAGAGCCTGAGCTCTAGAGGAACAGATGTGGTAAGAGGGCTTCATAAACCAGAAGTCAGACCAGCCACCTTTAATCCCTAAATCGAATAGAAAAAGAATGGAACTCTCGAGCTATCCATTCGTGGACCACGACAGATTACGAAGACCGGAAAGGCCTATACAGGATTTTACCACTACGTAATATGCTTCGAGAAACCACCCCGGATGATTGATACGATACATCCAATTTTGGTTTCAGCCAATATTTCCGAAATGCTAAAATTCTGTTTTATTTTCATCTTAATTACTTCGGCATCGAGTACAACTGAGTATTCACTTTAAACCCTTCATCTACTCACCAACTCTGGTCTCGCCTCAAACCACAATATCGTCACCTATAGGATATACCGGGACCGGTACTGCTATGAACTCCAGAAACAACTATCAACTTCAACCTAATACATTCACCATCTCAAATCTCTCCCACTCTTCCTACCACTTGAGTCTCACCAAATACTATACTGTCTATTCAGCGACTTCACACTTAACTACTTCACCATTTAATCTTGTCCGTCACTGCTGACAACAAGAGCGCCTGCAGTAACAAACACTTGACGCAAGGAATGTTTTGCACTTTATTGGTGTTGTAGCTATGGTGGTCATTGCGGTTTGGTTACCCATCGCTCAAATGGAACAAAATCATTAAATTCCGTGTGTTTTACAGGATCTGCGCTAGCGTCTTCTCGCAATACCGTGAAGGGGAGAAATTCATCACGTTTGCCGATGAGAGCCCCTACATAGATACTCGGGATACTGTTATGTGGTGATAGCACTGTGTTGCGCAGGCCTGTGGTCAGGCAGCTTGTGCGTTTATGGCCAGAAGTTATGTAACCATCATCAGTGTTCCGTGGTTAAACATGGTAGTGTGATCGGTCCCGGATCCGAAGGGACTGTGTAACAACAATAAGGAGATTTCTGTAGGGTCCAGTGGGAGACTGGGCCTGGGGTGGGACGTGAGGGTAGTCTGGGGTAAAGCTGAGCATGGGGTTTTTTTACTAAGTAACCCAATGCACAGTGATTTTTTTTTGTTTTTTCTTTTCGCTGTTCTTAGTGTCCTTAGTGGAACACATATATTGGTTGTGCGCGCCGGAGGTTTACTTTTAATATTATGCTTGAAATTTCTCTTGGATGGGTTCTTGATTATCAAACAGACTACTTCGACTGCTCTGTGGGAAAAATCCCCCAGATGTGGTAGACATGGTTATTTGTAGCTTCATTGTGATGAGAATATTCCCCGGACTTAATTGCAGGGTGGCTATTTAGGCTCGTAGGATGTTGACTTGGTGCTTGAGGCACAGTCGGATCAGGGTTGAGGGTAACGCAAGTATTTTCCTCTCTCAGACTAAAATCAATATCCTGCAGCTGGATGAGATAATGCATAGGTCGATATGGTGAAAGTCACATGTACATATATACTCCTCGTTTTACCATTATTTGAGGGGTTATCTACGCCTGTCCCCCGCTGCATCATGGCGTACCGTATACGTACTGGAACCCTCTATGATCAACATCAGGCTCTGGATAGCCACTGACAATTTTCAGAAATAGAATCCCAACCCAAGTACCGGATTATCAGTAGAAGGTGGTCGGTCCCAGAAGGTGGAAAGTATACCTTTCGCTAAAGCACACCTACGCATCCTTTCCAGAATCCAGGGCTCGATCGGAGAAACTATATAGGAACTGGTCTTTCCAGGAGGCATGGAGGAATATTGATTTTTTGATTTTTAAAGAAAAGAAAATACCGATTGCTTTTGTGCACCTCCCTTCGGGGAAGTATGACGGGCCACCTAGAAGCCCGGGTGATTTCAAGCACCCAAAAAACCTTGTGCGATGAGAAAAATACGCATGCTTCACACTAGGATCATAGATTGCCCTTGGATGTGAAAAATGAGCATTAAGTTTCCAATAGCTCATAGAGGCCGAGGCGGTGGCATCCTATCTTCATATGATTATGATTACATATTGTCAATATTCTGTTTGGAAACTTGAGCTGGAGCTTTGCCTCCTGCCCCATTCAATTAGAATTCACTACAACTTTCTTACAATAATTCAGATATATAGGTGCGTCGGCCTCCATCCGTGGTGAATTAGCAAGTTACAAGCAGAAAAATGCAAACCAATATGTATAGATATTATACTTATTTACATATAAGTTAGCTAGTCATATAGGTAGAAACACTGGCATTCCATAAAGTAGTCCATTTCTTTTGTCTGGAGAGTTTCACTAATATGTATGAGTCTGCCTTACCTAGGCCCGTCAACCACGTGGAGTGTGTACATGATACGATAGGAGGTCGAAGGCAACTAACTCTCATATATAAAAAAACTTGTGGACCTAGCCAGTAACTTCAGATCTTCGGGCAATGCCCTGCTGTTGATATATTAGAGACCGGAGGCTGGCTAGAGCTGTCGTACTAATGCTTGTGGCATAGTACCGCTATCAAAAATGTGGAAAGATTGCTAGTAAGAACTACATATAGTTAGGCTGATCATACCAATCCCTTCCCTTAGCCTGCGCTTCGGCAGCGATTTGGCAATAGGCATTCATTCGTATAGCAAAGTAAACTGCAGATCTACAAATTACTACATATCATATCTTGGACCGAGGATCACCTGAAATTTGAAACTTTGTTGGCAGCATGCATGTCCAACCATTGAGAACTTAATATCAGGGGGCAGCGATTGGGTATGCAAGATCCAAGCCTTGAGTGATAATGGCTATAGTGTATCATATACACATCAATTCCCCCTCCCCTATCATGATCACTCGTACCGCGGGGGCCTTGAGTGGTAATAGCTAAGGTGTATTACATAAACATCAATTTCCCCCTTCCCAATCATAGTCACTGCATCACTGCACGCAGGGAATTTAGGCAATTTTCTACTCATTGTTTCAATCTGACTAGACTTTTGCACAGTTATTATAGTCTTTGGAAGATAACCTGGCAGTACTTTATCTCATTCATTCTCTATAAGTGTGATGTTGACTTCAGGGTAATCCCCAGGGCTCGGTATGTAGAGAATCACCGGCACAATCTCTCATTGATCTAAGATCTAACTGACTTTGTGTCAATATAACTTGATAAGATATAAGAAAGAGTAAGTTGACTGATATTTGGGGGGGTTAAATCAGTACTCGCGACTAGTAGGCTATCTAGCCTGTCGAGCCACAGCTCCCAAGTATCTACGTACAATAGCAGATACTCCCCAAGAAAGGCAGCGCAAGAATAACAAGATCCACAGAAGGTCTTCATAAATGAGAAAACTGAAAAGAGGGCTCTAGCTGAAAAAAAAAAAAAAAATACCATCCTCGCGGTCTCCACCCCTAAAGGAAAGTTAATAATCATGTGTAAGTGGAAATGGTCCCGCATATATACGTATATCATGACACAAACATACGCGCATCATGACACACATTATATAGGCCTGGGCACGGCTCAAGTCTCAAAATATATGGTAAAAGCTTGAGCCCAGCTCGAATGGCTCAATCTTTTTGGGCTCGAGTGGGCTCGAGGCTCCTTGGGAAATGACAAGCCGGCTCGAGCCGGCTCGTGCCCAGGGTGACGGTGACACATACCTTGCGCATCATGACAACATGTACACATACTCATGAAGCACACATGAATATACACTTGCTATTCGTGTATACATATATCTGCTATATCTGCTCTGCTTGATCTTAAGTAATTCAGTCAAGTCACTCTATACAATTGAATACATACACATCACTATCGCTCCTTGGTCTTAAGTGAAGTCTTCTTCAGTGAATCTACTTGATTCTCACTGCCTTCCTGTCTCATAACCCTTCAACCTTACTCTTCTGTGTCACATCCTAACGATGATCAACTGGATAAGAGTATGGAGTATATTGTTGTTGATACGAATGTGAACACAGTTAATAAGAGAAGATATGGGAATACCTTTTGTTAGGCAGCGGAAATGGTACCAGCGCGGCCAGCGCGGGTGCAGAGCGGATCTATAGCAATATGTCTACTATAGCGGATGGACGAAAATGACTCAACTCGAACATACGTAAAATATTTGCATATGTGCGATCATAAGGTGCTTGCGTGTGCGAGTGGCTTTTAGTGGCAATACCTACATCACATTCATATATATGTTCTGGGCCGCCCGCGGGCAATATATTTAATAACTGGATTTGGTACATAACGCGCACTTGAATTTATCAACAATATACCTAACTAGAACTATATCAAAAATATATACAAACTAGACTATCATTGACCCCTCACACACACACACACCACATACAAGTAATGAGTATTAATAATAATAATACAATATCACTGACCCCGGCGTAGGCGGTATCGGCCAGAAAAAGCAGTGGGAAGGTGTAACAGCTGCATCTAGCTCTGGGTCAATTGGGATTTCCTCCGGGTCCTCCTCCGGGTCCTCCTCCGGGTCCTCCTCAAGGTCCTCCACTGGGTCATCCTCCGGGTCATTCTCTAGGTAAATTGGGTTATTATCCAATAGCCCAATTTGAGTTCGCTCAGCTATAGCTGAAAGATTACCATAGTCATGATCCACTCCTGCTTTGGTATGGCAATAGATGGAACATTTCAGGCCATTTTTGTAGCATCGGCAGCGGTGGTTGGCACAGGACTTTTTGCAAGTACAAGAGACTGAAACTCGAGTTGTAGTAGATGCCTTCCGAGCAGCATTGGCTAAGGTAATTATGATCTCTCGAGTAGCTGGAGTATCGGTAATTTCATCTTCCAAGCCCATAAGATCTGTTGCTGGCTGGAGGTCTTTAGTTGGATAAAGATTAACAAGTACGCCATACTTAGTTAACAATTGGTGGCGTTCAGGCTGTGGTTCTGCAATGACTTTTACATATAACCTTTTATTATTGGTTTTAGCTCGGTCTTCCTACACTGACTATATCACCTATAGGAAAAATAAGAACTGCATGGCATTTATTATAACTTTCTGCCATTCGATTTCGAACCACTTGACCACACCGCTGTAGAGCAGTATTTACCTGTTCTCGAAGTGGAGAACCAGCTGCAATTTGGTCTATAACCATAGAATTAAAAGTAGCAATAAACTCAGCATCCTCTTCCTCATTCCAGCTATCATCTAGATCTTCTTCCTCTGAATCCTTCTCTTGCTCCAGTTCTGCAGTATCCCATTCATCGAATAGAAGATGAGCTTGATGTAGATAGGGTCAGCTAAAGACAATCTCATAAGGTGTCTTGAGTGTTGCAGAATGTTTTATTCGATTAACACTCAATGCAATATGTGGAAGTGCTGTATCCCATGCTGTGTTGGCCTACTCAGTCTTCCATTTTGCTAGTCGAGATTGTACAACTCTATTTGCTTACTCAACAAGCTCTTAAACTTGAGGTGTATAAGGTTTTCCATGTTAAATTTTAATACCCCAAGCTCATAATAAGCGCTCAACTGCACCCTTAAATTCCCCACCATTATCTGACTGTAGGATTTCTGGTGGGCCATAGAGCTGGATCCATACTGTCATGGCAGATACAACAGATTCAGCCTAAATATATTATTTATATTAATTGATTTTAAACTTACTATTTTATCTTCTAAACAAGATAATACTACTTACTATAGTGATCTTTCATATGGCAGATCCATTTGTATTGTCTATCTAGCTTATGTCGCATATCAATTAGATCAACTTGAACTCGTTCAAATAATCTATTAATGACAATTGGCTGAAGTGGTGGTCTTGTTCGATTTGGACGATTGAGCCCGCATACCTATAATTTTTAGAATTTTTCAAGTTTATCATCTATAAGAAAGGGGTCTTGGTCTTTTGGCGAATTATTCCATAATATTGTTCCATAATAATATTGAATGTCTTTTCTTGACCTCCATGTGGAATTGCAGAATGCGTATTAGAGATTACTCCAAACAGTTGCCAGTCACGAAGAACTCGAAGCCCTCTTCTATCACTTCTATAACAAAGTTTTTCATCCGCATCCAAGTAAAACTTTTGTAGGACTCGAGAGTGAGATTTTTGTTCATTTCTGCTTAGTTTTGGACTATTGTCACAGTCAGAATCTTGAGCTTGTAAAAGCCATTGCTTATATTGATCATAGCAAATATCATCAAATCGTAAGCGATGTGGAGTATCACAGAGGTACTGATAAAATGCTTCTTGTGTTCCATCGGTAAAAGGTTCCACGGGTTGGAGGTCTGGAACTCTAGCGGGTACAGCTGGCACTCGGGAGCCTGAAGATTGACTTGCGGACATATTGAAAATAAATGGCAGAGTAGATAAACCAACGGCAGGTATTGTGAGGTATTGATATTGCGATGTATTGATATTGCGGAATGAATAAATCTCACAATACTGGATCTCAGCTCGGCTTTTAAACTGTAAATACGGACAAACATAAGCGCTATCGGGAATTTCACATAAGCACTATGGGGCATCTCACATAAGATTCTCACATCAGAATTATTTACCGAATTCAGTAATTAAATTAATTGCCCGCGAGCGGCCCAGAACATATATATTACGTTGCCAAGTAGGTAGTTCTAATTTTTTATTCTAGCGTAAAAATAAACAAGTTTTATACCAGACCTTATGCCAACCAGACTACCATTCGCATATTCTTTTAGCGAGCAAGAATACATATAGCGAGCCAGAATAGCTTTAGCATGCAAGAATACATATAGCAAGGAAGAATACATATAGCGAGCAAGAATACATATAGTGAGCCAGAATAGCTTTAGCATGCAAGAATACATATAATAAGTGAGAATACATATAGTGAGCAAGAATACATATAACTAGCTGGAATAGCTTTAGCAAGCAAGAATGGCTTTAGCGAGCCAGAATACCTGCATGCTCATCCACTGTTTTAGTTGTATGATACAAGTGACAGTGAGATCAGAAGAATTTGTGGCTCTATGATAAGTACGTCTGCAGCTTCAAAAATGGGGCCTCGATTGCCTCACCGAATGTCTGATATCTAAGGTGGGGTTGCACGTGATATCCAGCATGGCTGGACCCTCCACAAACGGTCAACCCCGCGAATCACCACTTGGAAACAGAAAAGTTTATCGCCCGCACTCATCTCATTTCTCAATATTTTACTGGCGACTCAGTAGCTAGCATGTTTGAAGGCCTCAAAGGTCCTGGTGCCTCGCAGGCCCCCAACGGTACGATGGCTCCATTGCTCAAAACTCTCCTCTTCCGATGCAGTGCACGGCTGCTTGTGAACCAGCCATTCGAACTCGTGTCAATTCTGTAGTTGACACACAGACGTAGCATGTCCTACTAACACTGGAACTGCTTAACATCATGCACAGGATCCAACCTCCGAGTCCTGATTGTGCATGCCCGATGGAACAGTTCCCTGATTAAGCCCCTTGTGGAGGGAGCCAAAACAAGGTTGCTGGCGAGTGGAGTTGAAGAATCGAGAATTGTGATCCAGAGCGTGCCGGGGAGCTGGGAATTGCCGATTGCGGTGCAGCGGTACTCATCCCTTCTTCCTCCTCCGCTTTTACTTGCTTTTCTTCCTCATAAGAACGGAGGGGAGGAAAGAGATATCACCTTAACTGATGTATCGAATGTTGGCCAAAAGCCTATATGCAGCCTCGCAGATTCAGGCGGCTTCGACAGGCCCATCCTCGGGTGATTTGCTGGGAGCGTCCACAACAGACCTTACCAAGCTCACTGCAGAATCGGACAATTCCGGTCCATTCGATTCTATTATTGCTATCGGAGTTTTAATTAAAGGGGACACCGTCCATTTTGAGCACATCGCGGAATCAGTCTCTAGAGGACTAATGAGAATTCAACTGGATTTCGGTGTAAGGACACCGATGTGGATTCCTGGGAGTTTTGAGGATGAATTGCTGACTGGCACGCCGTCTCTGCTAGGTTCCTGTGATCTTTGGTTTACTCGTAACCTAACCTTCTACTTCATCTGACTGGTCGAATAAATCCCCTAACATCCAATGCTCGAACAGACCGTACTCAATGAGGAGCAAGCGATGAAGCGTGCAGGTCTTACTCCGGACGGACATAACCACGGTGAGGACTGGGGTGATGCCGGTATGTCATGGCCTGATAACATGATTTACAGTATAACAGTTAACCAATAACTACGTCCAGCCGTCGAAATGGTTCGCCTAAATCCCTAGTGACAAGTATGCATAAATTGTTGACATTTAACAACAGGGTTCAAAACGAAAGCTCTGGTCGGAGGGTGTCATCCAGTAAGGAACAACTACACCAGGCCCGTAGCCACTCGCCAGGTGTGAGTTGATTAGGTGAGGGTAATCCCTTTTTATAGTTGTCTATTTCCTCTCTCTCTCTATATATATACCAAAAATACATTTGGGTGGTCATGGTAAAGTTGCAAGCAATGTAGTGACGTCTGATAAACGAGATGAGAATGCACTTACGGACCATGTCCATCACTTGACTCCCTGCTTAACATCTCTCATCATATCTCAAACACTTAGGATGGCGCTCTCCATCCACTTATTGAAATTCCTGTTGTTTTTCTGGTGGGGCCCTCAGTCCCTGTCTACGGCTGATCATATTGTTTCTTCCATGCCGGCCATCCTTATGTGTCCCTCCCCTACACTAGAGCACAATATTCCTAATGCCTTCTCCCGAATACGTCTCTAGCTTCCGCCGCCCCGTGCGTAGTAGGTATTCTATGGTATTGAAATCCTTTCGGTCGACATCTAAGTGTGATCGAAATTCATCCCTGCTTACCGATCAGTACTTTTCCATTCCATATTCTAACAGCCTCCCCTCCCCCATATCTGATTGTCCGTAGCCGAGGTACTTTGGTACCTTCTTCTGGACCCCAATGAGACCGAGACCAGGCTAAATAGATTCGAGCGAATTCACCTTGCGAATTGTCTGAAATTTTCCCTCGTTTCCTACTAGGGTTCGACGATCATTAGCCCACTCGCCCATCCAACTGAATTGTCCGTATACCGTCAGCGGTAGCCGCAGGCGAGCACGGAATTGAATGCACACGTACTACCGGTTTTAGCTTTGCCTGCCTCAAGCAAGCCCTATACAACGAAAGCACGTCTTTCTGGAGGCCTGTAAGCTTCCTCGTTGTGGCCATCTCTATCTCGGTTTACGTTTATCGTCGTTGCCTTTGGAATGTAAACATTCCCAGTTGGGAAATGCCTAGAGATTATGATGTCAGGCAACTGTTCTGAGACTGCCAATAGATCACCTAGTTGTATGTTGGCACTTGATAAAACGAACTTTGGTTGTGATGAGTGCTGCTTTAAAAATCAAGCCAGACTAACCGGAAATGTGACTCAAACTACATTCTCTGGTTGCATCTATACTTTAGGTAGTCTGGTTGGCACTCTATATTTCATAATTTGCCACGAATAGAAAACCGAACGACCCCAGTGCTGCATCTCGGTCTGCATATCATTGATGTTTCTCCTTGACTTGTTGCCTAAATGGGAAGTCAGCTACGATGCCAAGGTCGACACCATACATAATTGTAAATATCGATAACGGCGAGAGGTACTACGTTGAGATTCAAGTTCAAATGAGTCTATATTGAGCATCAATAGTTTATATCACACGTGCTGAGGTCACTGAAGCCGAAAAGCCTGGAAGCCGAGAGACTTACAGAACTGAAGGCCAAATAAGTAAAGCAGCATCTTGACGCACAAAGACCACATAGGTAGGTACCTTGAGACTTTAAGTTTGCGATCCTGTGAATAGAGCTCAATTGAAGCGCACAACCTTTGAAATTCAATGCCGAGTGCCTGATTTGTGCAGGCTAGAAACTACAATATTGTTTTTTGGCATTCTACGGTGCATATAGTTCTACATACAGTGAGCGGCTCTAATCTATACTAATTGGGCTTATAGAGTACAATCATGAGGAGCTTATAACTACTAGTATTGGTCATGGTAGTGGGTAGTTATCGTAGGAGGGGTGATCATAGTACGGTGAGGTTTTGTAGGGGGCGGTGAAGGTGTGAGGGCTCTAGAGGCTTCAAGGTAGATCAGGGTAGGTTATAGATAAGAAATTTGGATTTTTCGAGTGTTTTTAGGCTATATTCAATACTCTCATAACAGGCATACTGCAAAGGTCGGTGTAGTCTGGAGGTCGGTGGATATATTGAGATATCTTATGCATGCGAGAGGACACCCATGCCGATCGTCACGTGGTTGTCGATCGTTACGCAGTAAGTGATACTAGTCTGGTTGTATGAGGTATGCATGCACATAGGTACAGAATTTGAAATGACTTCAAGCACGAAAACCTTGGCAAGGCCTTAAGTAAGCTACATGCAGTAACCTCTCGTTTGTCTGGAAAGCCATCATCGCGAGATCTTTCAGCATAGACCCCAATTACAGCTAATTTATTAGTAGAAGCTCTTACAATGGCTTCTTTTTCTGTATGCGATTCCTAAGGCTGCAGTGAAACCAAAATGACCGTGAAACAAGATATTGTTGCTAATGTTGCGGTATATATAGCGGCTCATCCGCTTCATTGCGACCGATAATAAGATGTACTACGGGGATGCCATCCTCCCAACCGGCATAACAGATGCAGCTAAAGCTACCAAGGCGAATCTTATTGAAGGCGATATCTTCTCGAGCTCGGCGAGAGTCAACCAGCAGAAAGTTTTGGATGTGAAGAAGTTGTTGGCGCCGATTGATTCTAAGGATGTGAGGACTGTGAGGTGTTTGGGATTGAATTATGCAGCGCACGCGAAGGAGGTGACTTTTTGCCTATCTAATTGACTATTGAGTGGGTGGGTGGGACTTGGATGGGGATGTTAATTAGGATATTGTTTTGGGCCAGTCAAATATGCCGATTCCGAAGTTTCCGATTTTGTTTGTAAGTATGGCTCTTCCTAGGTTTGAATGTGGAAGGCTTGGTTATGGAATAGTTACTGATTAGACTGGGTGAGAGCAGTATAAGCCAGTTACGTCTTTGAGTGGTCCCACTGGTATGATTTCTCGAGAAGTAATAATGGGATCGAAGCTTTTTGTTGACTGGAAATCTTAAGATCCTATCCCCATTCCGGCAATGGCACAAAATCCTGTTGAGGGTATTGACTACGAGTGTGAACTCGTGATTGTTATTGGTAAACCGGGGCGAGATATCCCAGAGGGCAAGGCATTGGACTACGTCTTTGGCTACTCGGTTGGGAATGACATAAGCCATAGGGAATGGCAAATCAAAAAGGGGGGAGGACAATGGTATGTGAGCCCCTGTCGAAGCTTGTGCTGAGAAGTGATGTTGATGTTTATACAGGAGTCTCGGGAAGGGGTTTGATGGCTGGGCACCATTTGGACCTGCAGTGGTCTCCCCCAAGGTTTGATTTCCAGTGTTCTAGGATTCGTAAGGTTGTACTGACATGAAAAATTCTATAGCTCATTCCCAACCCAAATAACCTGAGAATAATGACGAAGCTAAATGGAAGGACCGTGCAAGACTCCACAACAGCAGACCAGATTTTTGGAGTTGCTAAGACTATCAGCTTCTTGTCCCAAGGAACAACATTGCTCCCTGGTGATATGATATTTACTGGAACGTGAGTACTCCTATGACAGCATCTATAGAGGTGAGACTGATGAATCCAGGCCACAAGGAGTTGCGATGGGAATGAAGGCCCCAGTCTGGCTGAAAGATGGCGATGTGGTTGAGGTTACTCTAGAAAATGTCGGGAGCTGCGTCAACAAGGTGGAATTTGAGACGAAGGCTGAGGCGAAACTTTAGTAAAATTAATCCCCATTAACCCGACGGTAAGGTCCCTGTTACTGCGTCTTCCCTAAGCACTTACCAAGGGACCCCTATTTTGACTAATCGTGCAAGAACCGAAGGCAGCTCATATCAATAAGAATTGGAGCTAACCTGCTCGTTATCTGCTGTTCCGATTTTGCTTATTACAGTACAGTTAGGGCATCTTCTCGCGGTCCCTTCTTATAATCGTTGAAGCGGCCAGTCTCGTTACCGCTCTTACATAGTTACTTGTTCCTGGCCACTGTGAACCAAAGTGCCGATCCTACAGTACTTGCTTTATTCTGGCCTCTCGTACGAAAATGGTATCTTGTCAAATAAATGCGCCTTAGTAGAAAATGAGCACCGAAGTGGGCTGTTTAAGGTAGTCGGACTCCGTCATACCATCCAGTTCCCCATTCTGGGAAAGTAATGTTTTAATAAGCACTCATTCGAACTTTCAAAGCCACTTCAAGATAGATATACAGAAAGCATGGCGATGCTTACAGCTTTTCTTTCCATGCGTTTGGGAACCCATTATACTATAGGACTCTATTCTCTATCCACTGGGATTTTATGAAGGTTGTCAAAACACTTGATGTGTACCCTTGGTTGAGGTTCGGATGGTTCTTGCCATTATACCGGTGCGGAGAATAAATTGACTTTAAAATAGTATTAATACTATGATGGAAGGTCCACTTCAGTTCAAGCGCAGCATTGGAACGTTACCCTGATTCACCGTCACGTGCCATTTATCTTGTTCTGGAATTCCCATCTTGAGAAGTATCTTAGTTGGTTAGCTCCAATAGTATCTTATAAAAATCTCTTCCCCACTCCTCCTTCTCCATTCTTCTCTCTTCTCACCACCTCGAACTCATTGTGTTTTTATACCATTGCTTCAGCTTTTTCTTGACGTACTTCAAGCTTTCCGTTATTTTTATTTCAGTTCCGTTCAAGCCTTTGCTTCTTCCTGCTTCTTTTACCCTCGATTCATTCAGGGCTTCTTTTTAATATTCAACAGCGGGTAATCTCCTTGTTCGATATAAAAATGTTATCAGCAAAGATGCAAAAGCTCCTCGTTTTCGTCCTCCTTTATGGATGCAGCATTCCCCTTGGATCTGCCTTACCCAAGAATGTTATACATGGTCAGCATATCACAGGAGCCTCAGTTATCGGTCACCTGAAGGCGAGAACCAGCTTTGTTGACTATACTGAAGCCTATAATCAACTCATGAAGCTGCTCCATGAAATCTATGGTGATGATGTTGGCAAGGTTCTTCAGGACCCCGAGTGGCTCACACGAGTCTGTTCCCAAGTCTGTGCATTGGATGACCAGAAATGTCGTCAAGAATGTGTGGAGAAGCAGATTGGTTATGTGAGTTACTCAACTTTGCCTCCAGTCTCCGTTCGTCCATGAGCTAATAATCAGAATGACAGTTCGATGTCAACCATATTGCTCGATGTGCTGTACGTGTGCATCTGTTTGATATTCTTGTGCTCACTCCAAAAAAATTAACCAGCAGTCATTATCTAGACCCATTGTGAGAATATTCCTCATCAAGGAGAATCTTCCCTACAGGGTGAATATGGAGCTTGTTTGGTTCCCTGTTTGAAACATCAGTACGCTTATTCCTCACCCCTTCTGCAAGATTCCACTTTGATAACCATGGCATTGTCAGGCATGAGAATACCGATATTGTTGAGAATCCCGCAAAGGAAAACCCAACCCCAACTGGTGCAGTGGAAGCTCCAAGCAATCAAGGCTCTTCACAGACATTCCCATATTCTGTTACCCTCATGGATGCTAGTACGACGAGTGTTATCCAAGTTATCTCACAGATCACTCATGGAGTTGAAGACTTATCTGTCGAAGATACAGAGCTCAAATACTTGACTCCAGCTGTCAGAATTATCACATCACCCAAAGTCAGCAATTCCGATACAACTATCGCCAAAGAAGCCACAGCCATTACAGGGACTACTCCAACAGTGCCAGGTGCTGATTTGAGCAATCTTAAGCAGTCAACCTCTGTTTCGGCTCCAAGCCCCACAAGTGATATCAATGCAAGCCCTGGGACTGCTCTCGCACCTACCGCTACTGATTTCCCCCTAGTTGCTGACACTACTCTTCTTCAATCGGTTGACGCTGCATACATTGCTCCGACGCCATTTACATTGGTAGCTAACACTAATACAACAACTGTGGGCGAAGATTCCGATTTCATTCCATCCAATATTGAACAATTTGACAATGCGCCGACGCTTGCCATTGTGGTTACGGAAAGTGATTTGAAAACCCCCATCCCGTCTTCAATTCCCAATGATGCCACCGGCACTCTGACAACCTCAATGGTTGGAGTGATGAAGAAGATTGGATCGGGACTCAATTTCACAAACATAACAACAAGTACTAGCACAGGTACTTCTAAGCCGACATTAGAGCCTGGTTTGGCGGAGGGTGCAGCTGCTATTGATACTCCTTTTCTTTCTTTTGGCTCATCCACATCTGTTCTTCTTGCCGTTGTGATTGGGTTCGGGCTCATTATGGGGTAGAGTGAGGATGACACTGAATTGGGAGTGGAATTGTCTGTACCGTTTTATAATGTATCATTCTGTCTTTTTTTTCCTTGCTTATCAGTTAAGCCACTTGCGTTTTTTGAAGCCTGGGCCGTACTTCTAGAGGGTGCAGATGCTCTTAATATACCATCTATATCGAATATAGTACCATGACGGTCTGTAAACATCGTTTTGAAATTATGCTCCAGCAACTGACTATAGCTACCTCACGATAGACAGAGGTGGTCTATAGTTATGCAGGTTATGGTTCCAGGGTATTTGACTACTACATTGGTGAAGGTATACCCAGAATAGCACACCGACTCAGCTTTCCCCATACTGCCTAGCTCGGTCTTCCCAATTGAGTATGGACGCACAGAGCTCCTTCCCACAAGTGTATAGTTCAAAGTTTTATCTTCCCCTTCTTACCCCACCTCAACCAATTTAGAATCTCCCAGGAAATACATTAGAAACCTCCTGCGCACGTACTCCATTGCCTGCAGAACACCGTTACGCAGATTCTCTCGGAAAGCACCCACAATGGCAGTCGCAGCAGCTCAATTCCCACCTCTTTTCTCTCGCCCAGTCGCCAACACCATCTGTCTTTTCGATGTGGACGGTACACTGACACCAGCTCGACGGGTAGCTTTGTTCCCTCTCTATTCACTGTACTACTGCACATCAATGGGCTTAGAGGCTGATTGAAAGTGTCATGGCCTTGGCCATGACTTTCCATGGATATATAGCATGTCAGCCCCGAGATGCTCGGTCTACTCCAGAAGCTCCGCGAGAAAGTGGTAATTGGGTTTGTAGGAGGAAGTGATCTTGTTAAGCAACAGGAACAATTGGGGGTTAATGGGTTGAATGGTCTGCTCTTCTTTTCATGAATGATCGACGTTAGGGGAGAAGGAAGGGGATACGGGATATAGGTGAATAATTATTGGATTTTGGCTGACAGTATGGGGGCGTGGTATACAGTGGTTGATCTATTCGACTTTTGCTTTGCGGAGAATGGGCTTACTGCTATCCGCCTGGGAGAAAACTTGCCCAGTAACAGCTTTATTAAGTGGCTTGGAGAGGAGAAGTATAAGAAATTGGCGAACTTCATACTACACTATATTGCGGATTTGGACCTTCCTGTGAAGAGGTATGGTACCCTCCACCTGAGCAACGTTTGAGCTATATTTTCCCTGCGGGTGTCTAATTTCTATATTCTGCGTCTACATCCACAGGGGCACCTTCATCGAATTCCGCAACGGCATGATCAATGTCTCTCCCATCGGCCGTAACGCATCGTACTACCCCTTTATCCTTCAGCCCCCTATTCCTTTACCCTTCAGCCCCCTATTTCCCTTTTACTTCCTACCGGAGCCCCCACCTAGTGGTCTTGGATCTAACTCCGTCTTCTTCTGCTTCGACTAGGATCCAAGAACGCCATGACTATGAAGCCTTCGATAAGACAACGAATATTCGACGGGACTTTGTCGCGGCATTGAAGAAGGAGTTCCCCGATTATGGCCTCACGTATAGTATTGGTGGTCAGATTAGTTTTGATGTTTTCCCTACGGGCTGGGATAAGACCTATTGCCTGCAGCATGTGCTGAAGGAGGGAGAGGGGTATTTCAAGGAGATTCATTTCTTTGGAGATAAGACTTATAATGGTAGGCTGAACCCGGCTCCATGTGTGTGTTGGGTGTGAATTTTTCTAATGAGAAATCAGGTGGAAACGACTACGAGATTTTTATGGACCCAAGGACAATTGGGCATACCGTCACATGTCCGGAGGACACCATGGCGGAGTTGAGGAAGTTGTTTGATTTGTAATGTCTAGCGCTTAGGTATATATCGTTGTGGAAGTGGTTCTGTTTGTTTTTCCCCTGGCTGGCGAGGAGTTTCTAGAATCTTGTTCAAGAACTAGATAGAGAGCGAGTTCTCTGGCAGGATATACCACTGTTATTGCGGAGTAGTATAATATAACATATCTTGTTGGATTTTAGCTTTTGTAAATTGGATGATAGACATATGTCATAACCTAATCCATACTTGTAGGTGAAAGAAATGATGTACGGTTAGAGTTCATAACGAATATATATATATAAAACAAGTTTATGCGTGACCTGTAAACAAAATATAGTACATCCAACACGAGTCTTGACAAGACGTCGTACCACAGATGCGGCTTTGCCATAATGCAGAGGATAAGGAGATTTACACACACAGGTTAAGCAGAATTTAGCATTCGAGGGTTGCAACACACACACCCAATAAAAAAGCTCACCTTTAAGCTATAAGAGTTAAAGTACCCGAAGAAAATGGTTCACCCGATCACAAAGCCTTGTATATTTGTAATTGCAATTTTTGTTTTTGTTTTCATTTCACATTCGTAGCTAAGCTTCAACCCCCCCAAACACACGAGCATAATTTCAATAACAACACTTAGCCGAATCAAAAATCAAGATCAAAAAATCCTTGCGGTAAAGCTTTGATTTGTCCAAATCCTGGAAAGGAAGATTATGATGATGAAAATTTATAAACGAGTGTAGGTAATGGTAATGGTAATACAAAATAAAAAAAAAGCCAATCTAAAGCCGAAAAAGAAAACGAAAACGAAAACCAGAGCTAATCTCATCCAAAAATTGTCGAACTGGACTCAGTCTATGTTCGTTCAGAATACGCAAGGAAGAGTAGAGAGGATAAGTAGAGTCAAAAATGGTATGGATATCCTTTGAGAGGTTTTATCTAAATGTGCGGTATGTGGTAAAGTAACAAAGCAGTAGCAAATTCTTGTCCAATTTCCCCACTTCTCCGGTAGAGATATCCATCCGTCCCTTACAATTTATGTCCTTTCTCTTCCACCTCTAGCGTTTCCCCTCCGCGAGCCCCGTTATCGATCCTAGAAATATACAAATAAAAATCAAACTCCCAAAAATAGAGTACTCGACCGTGGTCTATTTTTAGACACGGGAGAAAGAAGAAATGAAACAAAAAAACTAAATGCAATACAGAAAAAGGTTAAAAAGAAATGAATCAAACAAAAGATAATACACAAAGTCTATCTCCTATTCCCTTGATTGGGGTGGCGACGGGTTGATATTGAACCTCACACTGGATGGAGTCGGAGGAACTGCATACGATTGCCTATGCTGATTCGGCGGAAATGCCGGAGTCGGTGGTAGTGGGATCGCGGTTGGGTCATAGCTATGCAGTTGAGGCTGTGGAACACCCCAACCAGACTGGACCACCTGTGGACTAGGAGCAAGTGACACTGGGGGCTGATGATGCCTAACTTTCGGGACTGCCTGAAGCTGGAATCCGCCGCTAGTAGGAGTTTGTATTGGCCGTTCCGATGCTGGGGCCATTCCCTCCTCAGCAGCAGAGTATGGGTCCTTGGACATATTGTACAATGTGTTCTTCTTAGTTTCATCCTCATCGTCAGAGTTTGTGGCTTCTTGTTCCCGGAGTTTTGCGAGCCAGAGTTCGGAGCGGGCACGGTCACGGACGTCCATGGACTTGCGGAGCTTGCGCTTGGTGGCAATACGCCAGAAGGCGAAGGCGTAGACACCGATGGTGAAGAGCTCGACGCAGACTTCTATGAGGGCACAGACGAATCCCCAATCCTGCGACAACTTAGTTTTCTATTTATAGGCTGAGATAGAGAATATTACGTACCAATTCAAGGCAGACAAGCGCGTAATTGATGTCATCCTGGAAAAGCTGCCTTCTCTTATTGTCCTTACAAGACCATCCCCAGATATCCTGACCCTTACCCGCAGCTCTTGTCCCGTTGAGAATTCCTGCGGCAATACCCCACATTACGATTGCGAAGATGAAAGACCCGATAGAAAACGCCGTCACGTAAATGCTTGCCTTCTCCGCTCGTCGATGACCACCGCGCCAGTATGCGAACAGCACACTCATACAGAGAAGCAAAGACACAGCAGCAATACAGCAAAGAGTGATTTGAGGCCAGGTTGCAGAGTTCGCTGCCCATGGTGGGGAATTATTTCGCGGAGGAAGATTAACCGTCTTGTGGAAAATGTACAGAGCAGACGAAATCAGTGCAAGGACTACGAGAGAACAGCAGAAGTTGATGCTTCGCAAGACGACTTTTGCAATTCTAATACGGAATTTTACTTTCTAGAATAATGTAAAATAACGTTAGCTTATCCCACACGGACCAAACCAAGGCATATTTTAACATACCAAGTCCTTCCTATCAATTTTTGTAACCTCATCTTCTGCCTTGACAACTGCTTCCTCCTCCTTGAAAGTTGCGCTCATGGGTGTCTTGGGATCAAATGGTGCTGTGCTATCCCTTCGCATGGGCACAAATCCATGTGGAGTTTGCGGCTCCAGCCCACCGGTGGGTGGATAGAACGCTCCTGGAGGAGAAGGTCTTCGAGGAGAGAGAGGCGTCCTTGGTGAGAGGGGAGCGCGGAAGTTTGGGGAGAGAGGCGTCCGTGGGCCATGGGATGCATATTGTGACCTAGGAGAACCGGGTGTTGGTGGAGCCTGGAAGTATGGGCGAGGGGACGGGGCTGGTGGTGGTACTGTAGCTTCCGACATGGTGTATGATTGATTGAGATGGTCTAGTTGATGAAAATGGAGAGACAAAGCCGAGTATTGATGGTATTCTGTCGCCTCGGAAGAATGACAAACTTCCTTCTTGCTTCTGCACCTGTCAGAGAGAAAGGAGGAAGAAGAAAAAGGCAAGTATTTCTTAAGATCGTCTTCCCGGTTAAAGGAAGCGAGAACTACTGAAGTGAATAATAAACACGCTCAACGTCTGTCGAGCAAAGGGAAAGTAAAGGGAGAAAAGGAAATGGCAGAGATGGGTAAGAAGTATTAGGTTGGAGATCAACCCACCTTCTTGATGATCACAGGACCGCCAGGAACATTCGCCGGAAGACCCCAAAAGCAGAGTAACTGTTATGTACCACCAACCAATAGAAGACCAGGAAACCGTCCGTTTTTGGAGACAAATAGCCCAAGTTCAGAAAAAACTTGTGCAAAACCCTACCATTAGAGCACGCCAGTATCTATACTTGGATCGAACCAAATTGACCCAATATGCAGTTTAATTGGTGGTGGGGTCACTAGAAGGATCCCTGGAAACAGCAACCACCAGGAGTATGACGATCATTTCCTAGAGCTCCTAACCCAGCTGTATAAAATGGTGATATGATTTGCCATAGGTAGTACCTAATCTCATGGGGCCTGTCGCACAATTGCCACAATCCATCATTTTGGATATTGTGCCTAGGTAATTCAAAAGATTCTGGCCGCCACGAGCTCATGGAATGGTACCCAAGCAGGCCGTTGTAGGTACCCCGCCCTCCGCCTTATTATGATATGCATTCGCCCACAGAACCTCTGACGGAGCAGTCTTTTCCGCGCAGAGGAAGTCGCAAGTACCGGTATCTGTACCTTGTTGGTACCTGGATTGTCTGGGGAGGCCGAATCCATGTTGGCTGTCTGTTGTTTTTTCGCCCAGCCTGCGGACATCCACAACAGCCGAAGCGAACCCAGCCTTCATGCGGGTGCGTTGCTCCCCGCATACCAATTCTGCTAGTTTGCCGGATTGAGAGTATTTAGCTGTCTTTCTATTTTGAGACCCGCTGATCATAACCCCAGAATAGCAACAACCACAGCAAATAATACCTATGGGCACTGGTTGTAAATATACCTTGGTTTGGAAAGCCCTAAGAACTTATGACGATTAATACCCCGCTCATGTGCGCACCGAGATATAATTACATATCATAGGTTCTAGTCGCGATGACCTCAACACTTGCTTGAGTTTTTGATTTCCGGAGACTATCTTCAGAGTCAAACTTCCCTAAGGCCAATGTGCTTCGCCCATCCACAGTGAGTCGTCACCGCTTCCTATCCTATCAAAAAGATAGAGGCCCTTGTGGGTATAAAGAGATGCAACAATGAGTAGTGGCTCAAGGAATCTCGTTTCGTACGGCAGGCTTGGTAACGCCGTTTAATCGGCTTGCGTGTCCATCTGCTTCATCGATGCGGTCGTTCAGAACAGCTAGTCTGGTTGCAAATGCAAGGGTGGCTGCAGTTGCTCCATGTTAGGGGCGCAAACTAATGCTTAATATATTCCCTGCTGGGAGCTGTGAGCGTTGCTATTCGTTAGCTCCCGTTGCCCGATGCCGCAGGGAATCCACCACCTTGAGCTGATGGACCAGCCTCCCTTGTCATGCTTTATCAAAGAAAACTCCCAACAGCCGGAACTGCGAATTTCGTGAATTTCCAACAATGAGGCCTGTTGAAAAAGGACCTGATAACCAGGAAAAAATCTAGATAATTGGTTTTAATCTCCATCTGCGTTTCTTTTGGCCAAGTGGATTGAGTACTAAACAATCCATATTGCACACGGCATTGTTCCGTTGACATGGCAAATGCAACCCGCTGTTAGAGTTCGGCGGCAAAACTCCCGATGGTAACTAAGAGCCACAAATGTTCCTAACATAACCGCCACCGCAGTTTCAACTGTGGCGATCATGGAATTGTAAGGCTACTGCTGGCCCAACGCAGCAACAAAGTTTTTCTTCGTGATGGATAGGCCTTGACCGAGTCATTCCTTCAGCTGGAAAGAATTGCGAGCCACCAGGCGCTGTAGCCAGTATCGTATTTCGGTCCAATTCGTGTTTCAGGAAATTTAGTGGTGGCAGTATCGTCAGAACCCTCCAAACTTCCCGGCAGCGAGCCGTAAAGTACATCAAGGGAACATTGCATGATATGCAAAACGGGCGTATGACGCATTTAATTTATCGCAGGCCCTTCTTCCATAACAATATGCATACTCCCGCTCTTTTACTAATGCAAATAGCACTGCGCAACAAGAAAAAGGAGTACCTATGGGTATCATGGGTATCTTGGGTGCTGATATAATGCGGGAGAAGTCACCGGAGAAGGTGAAACAACTATATCTTTGTAACACAAAAACGTAGCCGATCCCCAATCACTCCTCCTGTGTGGCCACCTCGGCAGTTCCGCTGGAATTGAAGGGCTGGATCGATGGTTTTGCACAGAGACAAACGTATCAGCTTGGATAGTCCATGCATTCACGATGAGGATTCCCAGACGATTCGAGATTCGAGATAAACAAGTTTGTTGCAACCAACTCTGCTTACTAAGTAGCGGTACTCCTAGCCAAGGCACACTAGCCTCATCCGGCGGGCTCTCTGCTCCACCGGGCTATTAGCTAATCAGGTCTTACTCGAGTCCGGCAACGAGAAACAAACCCCGTTGGTCTGTCCCGGACTATTTTAAATGATGACATCAAGATGTCAACACCTCCCCACTTGAAAATAACCTATGATAGCCTTGGAGAGGTATATATTCCCCTCCTATTCTTTAGAGGCCTAACTTTACAGCCCCACACTGCACCCCGCATGCCATAGCGTCTACCAAGCTATATCGCAAGCCACCCGCAGACTTCTGAAACCGATATATACCAAAGTCTCCACCATGTCCGAACCCCATGATACCCGCAAAAACCCCTATGAGGGTGGGACACTCACCGACTTTGCTGTATGCGGCACTACTATGCCCAATGAGTCTTCCACGGAATATGTTCCGTCATGCCCCTCCCCAAAAGTTGAGCACGTCTACGAGCAAGTCCTCGGATACCAAGATCTCGCTGGGGCAGCGGACAATTCCAAGCCTCAGCCTAAGTGCCCTGACCCTGGGGAATACGATCCAATGACGGGGGAGGTGGTAACTGGCACTGGTGATGCCATGCCGGTGGAATCAGAGATGAAGTTCGCTGGTGGGAGGACCTGGGGAGGCAAGGAGAAAGAGGAGAGGATTCGGAAGGGCAGAATGATGCATAAGAAGGAGTGGGAGGAGAAGAGGAGTTTGCAGGCTTGCACGAAGCCTGGGGAGAAGGAACACTCATGGGGAATCAAGGAGAATGAATAGGATTGGTTTCTTCTCGAGGGCATAGTAGAAACACACGAATGTAGCAGTGTGCATATGCAGTAGCGAAAGATGTACCGTAGCAAGGTCACCATTGTTAGTGTAGTGCCTTTACACTCGTTTCTCGTTGACAATATTTCTCGTTCCGCCTAGTCTGGTTGGCACAACACCCTCCTCGGAGCTTGCTTTTAAAGAATCACTTGAAAAAAAGATTCATATTATTCAATCGTTGGGACTGCATACGGCCCTCTATAGTTACCCGCATCGACCCCGCCACACCAGCCTACCGCCACACCAAGCCACGCTCCATGACGCCTGCAATTTCAAAACATTCCTTTCCCACAGATTGAAACTCCTCCACCATATTTCCAAATTCCAGCCCTGCATGACACTGCACGCAGCCCCGGCAGCCACAATCCTCAATTCTGCCACATGAGATAGCAGCTACCTTGCTCTTCGCTTCCTGATGAGCACTAGAGCACTGCGCAACCTTTGCGGGGCTCTGTGGGATTCGTTTGCGCCTGCAACTCAAAGCAAGAGTCGTATCCGTAACTTTCACTCGTTTGGACAGTCACAACACCATGTCCAGGATTCTATAAGCCCGATATTAGAGGCGCGGAGCAACTCAGATATATTCGCCAACTATAGATGGAGACTCTTTGCTCCACAGTTACGCCCGAAACGTCTGACACCTTCCCTCCCGATTGGCACACCAACCGGGAGGTCGAGATATGTCTTATCGAGGGGGTTTGGGGCAGGGTTCATGTGCTTGCAGGGGGTTCCGGAATCGGTGGTGACGAGTACAGGTCCAGGGCCGATAGCTGCTGCTGTCGGCGCATGTTCAGCGGTCACAGGCGAGCGTACATCTGGGGGATGCACGCAGTGTGGTCGAGTGGGTGGGAAGGTGCCAAAGGGGATTGATAGGTCCATGATTGCTATGCTTGCAGCTGGGGGGTTGGAAAAGTCAACGTCTACAACAAGGCGGGGTAGGCTACGGCCTTTATTGACTTCAAAGAAGCTGAAAGCTAGGCCTGCAGGCTCAGCTGGAGGATCTGGCTCAACACCCGGAGGCTCTGGTGGGGCAGCAGCTGGAGGCTTCCCTGCCGGCGGTGGAGCAGGAAGAAGACCAGGCGGCCGCAATAGCAACAATGGTTCTCGTAACGGTAACGGAGATGGAAACAGCAAGAATGGAACCTCCCCACCTCTGGAAGAGCCCACCTCCACTGAACCCGGAATTTTAGGGCGAATTGCTTCAATACACCGCCCCACCAAAGACCAAATGCTCGCAGCGGCGAACGGTGTCTTTGCCCGTTTCCGTATCCGCACAAAATGGGCTCTTATTCGCCAAATGCGTCCTTACAACCTTGAAGATATTGCCGCTCTCTTACAATGGCTTCTAGTGGGACATATCATTTGGGTCGTTGTTGGGACAACTACTTTCTTCTCCATTGTCTTGCTTCTGGTGAATACAGTTTATGCACAAGGTAACCCTCACATCCCCTCACTACCCTGTTACCCTGTACTGACCTCTTGTATAGAAAGTCTTACATCCATGATAGGCAACTACCTGACCCGGGAAACCGGTGTCCGCATTGTCTTCGAATCAGCCATCGTTCCCCGGTGGAAAGATGGCCGCATCTCCCTCAAAAACGTCTTTGCCTCCCGGCGCCCCGGCAACGTAAAGGATAAATCAAAAAAAAACGTGCAAAAAGGCAGCTCTGCCACCGCTGCAGCCATCGCCGCCGCTGCAATTCACGCTGACGGCACAAGTAAAGGCACCGAATACACCACCCAGATCCAAGATGAAGAGGAAGAAGAAGACACAAACTATACCCAATTTGACGTCACCATAGACGAAGTCGCCGTCACTCTCTCCCTCGCTCGCTGGATGAATGGAAAAGGCCTTCTTAAGGACGTACAAGTCAAAGGGGTCCGTGGAGTCGTCGATCGCACCCATGTCGTTTGGGAAGAAGGAGTAGACCCCCGCTCATATCGGCACGTCCACCAACCCGGGGATTTTGCAATTGAGTCTTTCAAACTTGAAGACTTCCTAGTGACAGTCTACGAACCAGATGGATTCCGCCCCTTTTCAGTTTCAATCTACAATTGTGACTTACCGCAGCTAAGGAAGCAGTGGCTTTTTTATGATTTCTTGAGCGCAAATAACATGTCTGGTTCATTCGATCATTCTCTATTCACTATCCACCCTAGGCAGCGACACGGCATTAGCCCGAGTCAGCAGTTACTCCACGGGGAGGGTGAGGATAGGATAACTTGGAAGAAAATCTCCCGGCTGAGAATTGATGGGCTGAAGATAGACCACTTGAATCGCGGGGTAGAGGGGCCATTTGGCTGGATCAAAGAGGGAAGTGTGGATATCGTTGCAGACATTTTGTTCCCTGAAGACGAGGACGAGCTTGCGTTTAGCAAAGTTGTCCAGGAGATTGTTGACCGAGTCGAAAAAACCGTGTCTTCATCCACCACCACCACCCCATCCCCACTTACAGAGTCGCTCTCGCTAGATAATCTCCGCTCCATATTCCAGCCAGATAACCTCCACTCCCTATTCCAACTAGATAATCTCCGCTTCCTATTACAATCCATTACATCTCCACCCGCGCCCCCGCCACCAACAATCCGCCTCCCCCCTTCACCACCAGCCCAAGAGGAAAAAGAACCAAGTACAGAAGGGTCTTCATCAACAAATAGCAATGAAAAGAAAGAGGACAACCGCTTTATTGTCCTAGACCTACACATCCAACTCTTCTCCGTCCGCGCTGCAGTCCCTCTCTTCACTAAGGACCTTAGCTACGTAAATTCAGCGCTTATCAGACCGATCGTAGCATATATTAATAGTAGACAGACATATATTCCCATTCAGTGTAGGGTTGTCAAGAGGACAAGTGAGTTTGATGGAAGCTGGACGGTGTATGATTCGGGGTTGATGGATGATTTGAGTGCAGAGGTAAGTTTTATTCGCGACCAAAATGGTATTGGGTGAATGGGCTAATGAATGATGTGGTGTGTGGGGGGGATAGACGTATGAAGCGTTTGCGGCGCATGTGATGGATAGACAGGCGAGGAGGAGGAGGTTTAGGAAGGTGGGGCTGTGGAGTTTGCAGTTGATGGCACAGGCGGTGTTGATGGCTATGGCAGGGAATTTGGCGTGATGATGACTCCCACGATTCTGATATGCCCTCCCTCCTTCCTCGTTCTTTGACGGGGAGTCTTAGATCTTTGTGTTTATGGGTTGGCTTTTATATATATATATGCTCGGTGTTTGCGGTGTTTTATCCACCTTCTCAATTGTCATTGTAATCATAGGTGATGTTTTTGCGGAGGTGTTACATGCAAGACGTTTCTTTCAAATACTCCTCATGTACTGGGTGTCGGGCTGGTTTGGGGGGCTTTCTGATTTTTGGGGTTTGGGTTAGAATAATCTCCGCTTATTATGATGCATCGTCTGGGCGTTACCCTGAATAGAGGTCCCACTGATTACACTGAATAGATAGATACTGTAAGCCAGTACATATGTACCTACTGTACATGCTTAGGAGTCAATCTTGTTTATCACGACTTTTAATTGATCATGCCGTACGATAGCATATATGCATTTTATATCTTCTTTCCATTCACTGTTGTCGTTTCAAAGCCCAGCTGGAGCGAAGTCAATTGCTGTACTGTACTTCTCAGCACAACAGGCGCATTCGGCATACCTCTTTACTTCTCTCGGCCAGAAACCCTTTTTTTTTGAATCAACGCGTCCCGGCCGCTGTGCATCTTACTCTCCTGCTTTCCTCTTCAGCCCCTTCAGCACAGCTACACACAGCAGCCTTCACCCGAGTCTTTTCTCTCCTTTGGCACTCGGTCGTGATAGTACTTATCATTCCCTCTCCTTCAAACCGGCTTCGTTATAAGCGACTGCTGATACCCATTACCATACCATCACCGGTAGCTTGTGCTTGTCTTATTGTATTATAATCGCTGCTGCAGCTTGTTTTAAGTCACGGCCTTCCTTCAAACGCGAACGCTGATAAAATGGCTTCCACGGCATTGGGAAAGAGGGCGAGGATATGGCCTGCTTCACACACCCCGAAGACAATTGTGAGGGCTGACCAACGACAGTTATGATCCCTCTCCAATCGACACCGCCAAAGCTCGTCGAGCCCCTCTAAAACAAACGCGGGCTGCACGCTCTACAGCCACGCCTCTTGGCCCCTCGCACGAGAATGAATTCGAAGCTGCCGTCTCCGGCGTGTTAGATTCATCAAATAAGAAGAAGAAACAAAAGTGCACACATATACATGATGAAGTCGACTCTGGATCTGGAACTTCTGACAGCGAGCCACTCTTCCCCTCCCTTAACTACGATAAGAACGCGTCTACGAAAAAATCCTCCCCTCTCCGTGCCAAAAAAGCCGATGTGGAAAACATTCCCCCCATCCTGCGGACCCCACGGCACCGCGACGCAATCCAAAAAGCCCCCATCACTCCCCGGCACAAAATTTCCGTCGTGGGGAAGCCCATGACTCCCCGGTCTCAACCGGGGACCCCCTCTTCTCGCATCCAAGGCGACAGTGTAGCCTCTGTGCTTGGCGCCGCAAGGGCCATGTTCGCCAGGGGATCAGCCCCGGGTAAGCTTATTGGGCGGGAAAGGGAGAGGGAGAAGCTTGCTACGTACCTCGGAGAGAGGATTGAAGGCGGGGAAGGTGGGTGCTTGTACATCAGCGGCCCACCGGGGACAGGAAAAGGTGCGTTGTTGAATGAGACCCTTGAAGGAGTAGAGCGTAATGGCGCCGCAGGAGTGAAGAAGACATATGTGAATTGTATGGTTGTGAAGGATCCAAAGGGGATTTACGCTAGGTTGTTGGAAGAGTTTTGGGATGCTGATGTAAGGAGATGTGGAATCCAAAGACGGGATGGACGAGTTGGAGAGGCTATTTGTTAGCCCACAGCAGGGGAAGCGGGGGGTATATGTGGTTGTGTTGGATGAGATTGACCACCTCCTTACCAAGGACCAGGAGATCCTCTACAGTATCTTCGAGTGGTCACTTGCAAAGAATTCGAACCTTATCCTGATTGGTATTGCGAACGCATTGGATCTTACGGACAAGTTCCTTCCTAGACTCAAAGCGAGGAATCTGAAACCACAGTTACTCCCGTTTCAACCATATGATGCGAAACAGATTGCGGAGGTCATCACATCTCGACTGAGATCACTACTTCCACATATAGCGAGCAAGAATACGTATAGCTAGCTGGAATAGCTTTAGCAACCAAGAATGGCCTTAGCGAGCAAGAATACATATAGCGAGCCAGAATAGCTTTAGCAAATAATACATATGTATAGCGAGCCGAAATACATATAGCAACCAAGAATAGCTTTAGCAAGCAAGAATGGCCTTAGCGAGCAAGAATACATATAGCGAGCCGGGAAGTCATGTGGCTTAAACATTTTTTTGCTCAAGCTGGAGAATACTTTAGTCTGGCTTGTGTTGAAAGTACGTGAGCTATATGACGTTGTGGCGATATGCCACTCACGCATATGATGCTTGTGGCGATATGCCACTCACGCAATCTCACGTAACTCCAGCACATACTTGCTTCCTCGCAATACTTACCTGTATCAGCAATGCTATTCGCATTGTCCCTTCATGTATATAGAGCTCTCCTATTGCTTCTCGAGAGAGGAGTAAGCAGAATGAATAAGCACTCACACACACATACGTGCTCGCATATGTTCACATATACTCATACGCTCTCATACTCGTATAGTCATATATTCGTCCTGTCTTACCAGACACACGCATATCAGGTGAAGTGTCCCTTTATTGGCCATTCATCTGTTCATCCGCTGTCACGTTGTTATATGCAAGAACTGCATGACCTCTCATTCCAAGAGCTTGCACTAGACTAGGAGAAACCATAACAGTAAAACTGCCGAGATGGAATACTTGAGAAATTACACCAAGGAAGTAGAGACGAACTCGGAAGACCCAAGGCCCTACATAGTGTCTGTATTAGCAACAGCTTGTACTGCATACGCAGCTAGATTATCTCGATCGGATTTCCAACCTCCACTTCTGTTTCACCCTCAACACCAGCAAGTGACCTCCACCGAAATCACCGGAGCTTTCCTTTCCAATCGCAAACATCCGGCATGGCAAACGTCTAACATCTTATAGGAGGAGCTCAGTTCTCTTGCATGATGTTATTATTTCTATACCATTACGCAGTGCACCACAGTTACGTGGGAGTCCATGACACTTTCTTGATATATACCCTCATAATTATATATATACCCAGTTGGCGGGAGATTATGAACAACCATGGAAAGTTCGGAGGGGTCCAGATAACATGTTATGTGTACTAAGTACACAAGGCGGAATTGAGATTGCCAGTATAATTTATAAATGGGATACCACATTCTATTTCACGTATTCGACATGATAAAAACTGCCTAATAAACCAGACTACCTAATACTATGGTTTATGATAGCACTTGGCTGCGGGGGAAAAGAGAAAAATGGTCATCACAGCGGGGCCTCCCTCTGCTCACAAACTGGGAACAGAGTATTTTGCTCGCTGTGATCTGATCTGACTCATTGCTTGCTTCTGCATCACCGTCATAAAGAAATAGCAGGTGTGGCACACCACGATACGTGGGTGTGCAGTGCAAAAGAGGGTGTGTACCCTGAGAAGAGGGTGTGCACTACAAAAGAGGCATCGAGGCGGTTCATATAGTCCACGAACACCTTCAGCCAATGGTCCGAAACTCACCCGCACCGCAGCTTCTACCTTGAACAGCAAAGTATATGCATTTGATGGGAGAGGGGGATGGGGAGATGATGAGGTGGGTGAGTGAGTTTAATCTGTTTGATTTATATAACAAGACGGAAGAGGTGGTGGATGTGGAGAAGCTGAAGGTGAGTGTTGTGGTTGGTTAACTTGTATGAGGATACGGTAGCCGTCTCTTCAAGCATATGACGGCGGGGTAGGTTACCCGACTGGATGGCCTATGTTTAATATTTATTTTATAGCCGAGTCATTGTAGACTTAATTCCTTTCCATCCCATGATGATCACCATACACAGGTATCTAGCGAATCTGGAGAGTTTTTATTTGTATAAATTCACGGAAAACATGTAGCAGACGGACACAATTTCAGACTCCCGCAACAGATTGAAATTAAAAACGCTTGAAATACCTTAATAAGAGTAATGATACATCTCTTTGATTTTCTACAGTTTACATCTCCGGGGTGCTTTGTCATCCATCTGGAAATAGTTGCATCGATCCCTATGATCTAGTCTTATGCCACCTATGATCAATGTGTGGAACTCCGCCGCGTCAATACAATCCGTACCAAAAACACTCGGGGTGATGTCGACAAGCAGGAAGCTATATAGACCATGGCCCCACCGGCGTAGGCTCAGAGCTGAGGTTTAAGCAAAAGTTAGGGCTTGGGGAATCATAAGAACCCCAGAGCTCCCCCCCCCCCGCGAGCAGAGGTTGATTATTATACAGTTCCTATATTCCTCGACCCACGGAGATCCCCTCCCCCCCTTCCTCTCCCCCAGCGCTCCATATCTTCTCCGCACACCATGGCTGCGGCCGACTTTCCCACCCTCCCACTCCCACTCTCCTGTACGCCCGGCAACACCATCCCCCTACCTTCCGGCCCCCCTAGAACACTTCCAGAGAAACATATCCCCATCCTCGCCTCCGTCCTCACCTCTGCACAAACTCTAACCCTCGCCCCCCGCCTCCTCCCCCCACCACCCCCAGGGCACCTGCAAATCCGCATCCTCTCCACCGCCCTCTGCGGCTCTGACCTGCACTACTACCGGCACTTCCGGAACGGGTCTATCGTTCCCAAATCTCCTCTCATTCTCGGCCACGAATCCTGCGGAGTCGTAACAGCAATCTGCCCACCCCTCCCCAACCCCCCCACAGACGACTCAGATGCCCGCCACTCCACCGTCTTCGAAGTAGGGGACCTCGTCGCCCTCGAAGTCGGCGTCCCATGTGGGGAATGTGTTCTCTGTCTTCCCCCCTCAAAGGGCGGTTTAGGCCAGTACAACATCTGCCCCAACCTACGCTTCCGGAGCTCCGGGAAAGAACCCCTCGGGGGCGGTCTCCTCGAAGGAACCCTCCAAGGCGGGCTGAACCACCTCGCCTCCTGGTGCCATAAACTCCCACCGGGGTTCAACCCCCACTTGGCCTCCCTCCTCGAACCCCTCAGCGTCGCTCTCCACGCAACCTCCCGCCTCCCCACTCTCGCCTCTATAAAATCCCCCCAAGCCATCCTCGTCCTTGGCGCGGGCCCCGTTGGACTCCTCATCTCTGCATGCCTAAAACGCCTCCATCCCTCTCCAGAAAACAGGCCGAAAATAGTGATTATGGATATCATCCACTCGCGCCTTGATTCTGCAGTCCATGAGCTAGGGTGGGCGGATTCATCGATTCTGCTCACCTCGCAACTCCTCCAACTCCCTCCACCAGATTTAGCCGCATACATACATAAACGGCTCTCAGCGACGCTAGGGCCAGGCCCGCGGATAGAGGCGGTGTTTGAATGTACTGGTGCCCCGAGCTCACTTTCATTAGCATTTAATCTCCCCTCCCCTGGGGGGAGGGTGTTGATCTTAACTATCCCCCCTAGCGAGTCAACGGTGCCGCTGGGGATAGCGACGTTGAGGGAGGTGGATGTGTTGGGGGTGTTTAGGTATAATGTGGGAGATTATGAGCGCGCGGTGGAGGTCGTGAGAGGGGGGAAGATTAGGGGATTGGAGAAGTTGGTTAGTCATGTGTTTAAAGGATTGGAGTGGCTGGAGGAGGCGATGGAGCTGGTATGGAAGGGAGTTGATGAGAACGGGAAGGGGGTGGTGAAGGTTGTTGTGGAGGGTGGGGAGGGGGATTGGGGAAAGGGGGCGGTGGAGAGTGCCATTTGGAGAGGGGAGGGGGTATGGGAGGCCTAGGAAGGAGGTGAGTTGTATTTTTTTGGGGACTGAGGGTAATATGCACAGACCGATACCCGCTCAATATGTTAGTTTAGTGTTTGGTTTGTTAACAGCATGCCTAAGTATCTGATTGGGGTCGGCACCGGATTTTCGTAGTCTCAATCCGGCAACTTGCTCAACTGTCTAGGGGGGCGAGGGGCGATGTCTGCTCTAATTATCTTGGGGGCATAAACCAACAATCCAGAGAGAATCCCACATCCTCATCTTCCGGCCCATCCGGATCTGAATAGACAGATATCAAGAAATCTATATCCCATCTACCTCAAATCCCAAATCCCGCTTACATATAAACTACGCGGGCTGTAGCATCAGGGTATTCATTCACATGGAGAGATTCGGATGATAATGAATTCCATTACCCTCAACGATTACAAACTACTCGTCACACATCACACATCACAACATCATAGTATTTGTCATCATTCACGACCCAGGGTCAAGGACTTGGCGTATACTCTTCGATATCACAGTCGCCCCGGGAGGACAGCCGCTACCAAAAGGAGTGGAACTCGTTTCATGTATACCCCCTCTGGAAGCGTACATGTCCATCAAAACCTCCTCCGCGGAAGACGCCGGGACGAATGGGGACGAAGGTCACCGAGTTGAGGGCGTGGATTTGTCCGTCCCGGGAAAGTTTCCATTGATGGGATCGCCGAGGCAAGTTGCGGTTCCTGGCACTCTGAGGTAACGGAGCTTCTCTGTAAATGTTTCTGGGTATGGAAAAGGATAAACAGAGATGAAGGATTGTAGAATGTAGGTACTGTGAAGGAGTGTGTGATCGTATAAAGATATGAGTAGTTTTTTTCTTTTCTTTCTGTTGATGCTCTTAACCAGTCAGTACCTTTGCTGAGTTAACTTGCACAACTTCATAGTACCATGATAATAAACTTCTCCACAAGAAAAAAGAAATGAATTTCCTCTGGTAATATACAACAAGAAACTTTTACACGCCAAAACTGAAGCATTTTTGTGAAATTTATACCGACTTTGATTATCCAGAGGTATATAATCGTTGTATACTTGCAGCAGGAGTGCTTCGAGGAAGAAAAAAAAAAAGAAAATCTATGAGTTGAGTTGTATATAACCTCCAATTTTGTGGAGCAATAGCTACTACAGTAGAGACATTTTTTCTGTCATTTTCGGGAATTATTTAATTATTGATTTCAATATATTAATTAATTCTCGGTACTGTCATCATTCCTTGGCACATAGTATCACCCCAAGACGTCACTTGAAATTGGATTTATTCCAGCATCAATTATAATATATACCCAGAATTGCAAGGGATAACAAGCAGCACACGACAAAGCCAAGATGGTCAACATTAACCAAGTACGCTCTCTCTCCCTCTCCACCTCACCTTCTACCCCCTCAGCCACCTCATCTCTCTCCCCAGCTAACCTCCCCACCTTTCACAGCCCTCCAACCAAATCAAGCTCACCAACGTCTCCATCGTGCGCATCAAGCGGCAAAAAAAACGGTTCGAGCTCGCGTGTTACAAGAACAAAGTTCTCGAATACCGCAGCGGCACCGAAAAAGACCTTGACGAAGTACTCCAAATCCCACAAATCTTCCTCAATGTGTCCAAGGGCGCCGTGGCTCCCACCGCTGACCTGCAAAAAGCGTTCCCCGGCAAGACGAACGATGAGATTATACTAGAGATTTTGATGAAAGGGGAGCTGCAGGTGGGGGAGAAGGAGAGGGAGGCGCAGCTGGAGAAGTTGAATAATGAAGTGGTAGCGATTGTGGCGGGGCGCTGCGTGGATCCGAGGACGAAGAGGGTCTATACGGCGAGTATGATTGAGAAGGCGTTGGGGGAGTTGAGGGAGAAGGGGGAGAAGCTACGCCAACAACAACAGAAAGATGGACCTGCTAGCGAGGGGAGCTTGACGAATATTATTCCGATCTGGCACGGTGTCACGTCATCCCGCCCAGCGAAAGTACTCGCGCTAGATGCGATAAAAGCTCTAGTCTACCATCAACCTATCCCGATCACGCGAGCACGAATGAAAATCAGGGTGTTACTCCCGAGTAATGCCCCTGGCGTAAACAGCGCCGCGGTGAAGAAATGTAAGGCGGCTGTGCAAGAGATGTTTGAGAAGGTGGAGGAGATAGGCGGGACAGCGGGGGAGTGGGAGTGTATTGGGTTTGTAGAGCCGGGAAAGTATAAGGTGATGGGGGATTTTGTGGGGACTGAAATGAAGGGGAAGGGGGTGGTAGAGGTATTAGATATGGCGGTAAGTGATTATATCCTATTCTGTGGAGGCTGGAGAGGAGTCTAACGCGTGTGTTGGGGGGGGTTGTAGGATGTCCATGAGAGTGAGGAGACGGGTTAGCTATCTAGAAAAAATCTGTGCAAAAAAACTGTTTTGTTTCTGGTTGTTCTTGTTCCCTTTATGAACATTTCTTGTTTTGGAGACCCTGTATTACTACTTGCCTACTTTTGAATGCTGCTGGTGCATAAAAATTGATAAATTCCCACCCTGCCTTACCCTGAACTCAGATTGAACCAGCTCTCGCATGTTAAGGTTTTCCACTCGACTGAGCTCATAGCTCCACAATAATTGTATTTCAAGTACTGCCATTTCATCAATTAGAAACCACCTCTCCCCTCTCCTCCACATTCTAAGATATAGATTGATACTGATTTATTTGGGGAAGTTGATGTGTAGAAGTATGGCCCAGTATAATATTAGATAAGCATGCCCAGTTTCCTTAAATTGGCTATATGAACCCTGGCCCTAAGTACCCACCCTATCACGTTCGAGAGTTATAGGTATTACGTCATCAAATAAGCTAGTTTCTAGAACAACCACATTTAAGGATGACCATGCTTCTATGAGTAGGAAATACCAGGGCAGATCAATATTGGTATTGAAGCGACTTTTACATAAATATCAAGATGATTGACGTCATGATGGCACTGGCACCTTACATACTACTGCAACTCAGTCGTGATGTTTCAAAGTTCAGGTACACTCAAACCTTGCTATAGCGGATCCCTTGGAATACCGGACGGCTCAAGCCAACAGTCCTAGCAATTTAGGGTGAGGCATCTACTTGCTATACCGGATACCGTACCGGATGGGCTGGGAAGGGGTTTACAGGGATTATCACAGGTAAATGTAATTGCTATAACGGAATGGTAACAGTATAAAGGCCACAAAATAGCGCAGCCACGGAACTGCTACAGGACAAAACAGTAGAACATAATCCACGCTTATAGAGGTAAAACCAATCAGTAATAGAGCGCTGAACACGATATTGCGAGTAAGAGCTTGCTCAAGATGACGTACCCTAGTTGATGGCTAACATGAAAGATATTTGAGATTGGGCTTCCTCCACCAGAAACTGTAGTAGCTTCCAAATGCAATAAGATGAGAGCGTGCTTGAGCAGTCGTAATTGGAGACAGGAGGTAGCGCATAAAGGTCCTCAACCCCTTCTTCTTTCTTCTTGTTTGGTAGCATTGAAAAATCCGTAGTCAGTGAAGTTCATACTGAGACAGTCCCAATGGGCCTTGGTAGTGGTGGATTGGGGGTTAGGGTGGCCTGTTGTTCCGTGGGCAAGTGTGGAGGCATACCAAGTCTTCTAAAGATGCGGTAAACGGGGCCGTCTCATAGCCTAAGGCTCCATAGACGTACAGACTTCAAAAAAAAAAAAAAAAAAAATTGAAAAATCCGATATATATATTGATAGAATTCCGTATAAGCAGTCAACGGTTGAGTAGGTACTACAGGTAACAATTTCTGGATGCACTCAAGTTCTATCCATTTAACCTACTACCTTTCGGGGCAGTGACGAGCCACCCAGAAACCAGGATTGCAAGTTATGTAATCTACCGCCGCGTAACTATCGATATGATGAAACCAAGTGTTAAAGCAGACTCTGTACAAGCAAGACTCTGTACCACCAGTTTGAGTAAGATGTGAATGAATGTAGTCAGGCAGGTACAACTGGAAGTTTGAATTTAATTACCCTGAAATCCTGTAACATAGTCAACGACAGATCGCCGGGTAGCACCCCCTCATGATACTGCCCTCAGCTTGTCGAAGGACTCAATTGCTGCTGTTTAGTGCTCCCTCTCCGCCATAAGCCTGACATTCAGCTCTATAATTAGCACTATAACTTGAACAAACCTTAATTTTTTCCCTAATATAGCAGTACTTTTGTCTGGCTGGCACAGGTACTCATCAAGCATTAAATTCAAATATCCTTCTAGACTACACATGAAGTCCCCATTTCCACAAATTCAAATATCCTTCTAGACCACTTCCAATCTCCCTAGTTCGACGACCATTCCTCCTCTGGCTTATAGCTTTCAATAGTCGTCATATTATTATCCAAATCTTTCAAAATAGACTCCAAGTTCTTAACCTCAGCTGCACTATCTTCATCGTTTTGTCCTTTGAGCACTTCCAGCTTCTGCTCTCCCTCTTCCTGGATATTAGTTAGTTTCTTGATTAGAGACTCAACCTTTTGATAGTCAACTTGTTTGTTGCGGGGTATTTCAAGTTCTTCGATAATAGTGGCTGAGGCCTTTAGCGCAGCAGTTAAACGCTCTGCGATCTTGGCATCCTTATTATCGGACGACATAGTTTGTGCTTGTGGTGGTGCTTGTGGTGGTGGTGCTTGTGGTGGTTCTTGTGGTGGATCTAGTTTCAATAGATGTGGTATTTTGGGAGGTAGGAAGTAGGATGTAGGATGAGGACATAATTAGAAGGGTGATGCTTCAGGCATATTATATATATTCAGATGTTGAGGGTCATACAACCTACACAGGAGTCATTGGTCAAACACCTCTGGAACTGTTTAAGACCTCATGGCCACATACTCTGGACAAAAGTTCTATCAAGAAATAACAATAAAAAGAAAGGTTCCAGGCCCAAAAACTTCGCTAATACACCTTCGACTCCCAGAGTGATCCGAAGCCACCATTAGCTGGTAGCAGCGCAAAAGAGCTGAGGGAAATATGCTCACTATTAGCCAAACCTAACTACTAACGGGGGTTCACCACCAGACTTGGATTGAGAACAGAAGGGCAGGATTGATACGTATACTGATAGGGCATGATTTACTTAAGTGCCTAGAACAGCCCCCGCGCTATTGTTATACCGGATATTAACTTTACCGGACAGATTGCAGCAGATTTATGCAGCAAGGTTTGAGTGTACATACTGCAGAGAAGTCCCGCCTAGCCAAGACCTATAGGTCTATTTCACTGAAAGAATAAGATAACTGAAATCGCTGAGTTTTCTCAAAAAGTTTCCTCTATATTGAACTCTAGATGAGCTTCGGGAAGACTCAGTGGCCGTACCTAGTGCTGCATAAATATGAGAAGTTCAGTGGCGCTCTTCGAATATACCGCATTTTGTTTTATATTAGATAAGAACTTTTATTTAATTCCGCATATATAGTAGGGGGTAATTGTTAATTGCCAGATCACGAGTCCAACCCTATGGCCTACACAGTGGTGAGCGCCTGAAATACAGCAGCGGAAGATTTCCGAGACATTGAGGCCTCAGGAGGATATATATATATATATATATTTTATACTCAGGAGGATAGGTAGGATGGTGATGTATGTTTGTTTGGGCATGATACAAAGTCGGTGAAGTTTTGGGGGGTGGGTGGGTAGAAAGGGGTCTAGCTAGGGAGGAGTCTCCCTATGGAAACAGTAAACGATGATCGTGCAGAAGCCCAACAGATCTGACAGTGTTGCATTGGATGAGCACAGTATAATGAAGGCCAGGCACTGTATATCTCTGGTGCTCATGTGAAGTGTAAAAATCGAACTGGCACAAGCTCTGAACACCACATTCTATATCCTCCACCCTCTCTACACAGGACCAATTATAAAGCTCTATGAATCGATTTAAAGAAGGTATATACAGATATATGGATGCATATACTTGGACGGACATCTTTATTGCTACGGATCCTGTACGGAGTTATACATTTTTTGTAATGCTAAGATTGTCGAATGGCTACACCCAAAAGGGAATGTGAACGCTACTTCACCAGGTAGTCTGGTTTCTGGTGGCACTGCCCTACGAGAGGCTTGTGCCAACCCGACTAAGCTTGTGCAACATTAAATTGCTATTTTTGTGATTTTACCAAGTTTTTTCCCAGTAACTCTCGATACGGCAAAAATAAAGCAAGCCAGCAAACCCCAGAATTATTGCCTGCCAGAAAGTTATTCTAATAAAGGATTATTTGCGACAACATGATATATAGATACTGTATGTGTTACCATTACTTCTGCCAATTATTTTCATGACAAAGAATTCATCTCATGCCGAAACAAACTGACAATCAACATTATATACTTTATGTTCCCCTTTACGCCTTCCCTGGCTCGGAACACCCCACGTAGGTATAACCCCTAGGAGTCAATGCCTCCTCCGCATCATACCTACAGCAAATCGTGTGAAGTGTGCCTGAGCAGCCTTCCTCTATATCCACCTCGATTAGTTAGTAACTAGAAAAAATTTCCAGCTTGAGGATTGAAGAGTGAGCGTACCAGTCATGTTCCCCTGCGCACAATACGCTGCGACGCCTCCAGGCTGCAATGGCATAGTGCAGCATTTGAAGTTGCCTTTGCAGGTATAGACGGTAGTGTGGCAGGAGGGATAAGTTGGATCAGCGAGGGTTAGGGTGGTGAGGAGGGAGAGCGTGAGGGAGGTGAGGGTGACGGTGAGGAGTTGCATTGGGGAGATGTGCTACGGTAGGAATTGATCTTAATGAGTGATTGGTTTGTCGAGCGAGTGAGAATTCGTCAAGAGCGTTGGTTTGATTGATGCTGGGGGAAGAAGGAAAGGGGGATTTATATATTTTTCTGGATTATTAACTCCCTGCACAGCTGTGAGATAGTTGGGCTTGCTGTGCATACCGTAGGTACATGTTGATCAATATGGCTGCAGCTGCTACCGTTCACCAGATCAGGTCTAACTTGCATGCAGTCTAGTGTAATCCGCCAGTGGTTCAAGAACAGGTAAAATATTCCCTACCCAACAGCAAGCATTCGTTCTTCCTGGGCACCTGGACATGATGACGGCTGACACGCTCCAGCTACTTTTATCCATACAATCGATATTGTTAGCTCATCCCAGGATCAGGTGTAGTCGGAAATAGGATTTAGTCTATGCTCCGGCCAATAATAACAAAAACTTCAACCGAGTTATACTCACCAGTCAGCATCTGATAATTCGTCAGAATGAGTTGAATAAATGTACTATATCTAACTAGGTAATGAATGACGATAGGAATTGAACTAGGGATATCCGAGCATCAACCGACCTACCCAAGAAAAAAACTCCAGCATTTCCTATAAAAGCACCCTCTCAAGGGTAAACAATATATGTAGGAGAATTCAAATTTCACAATTGCTACTGATTTATTCCCAATGCGCTACAATTCTTTAACCTTCGTAGCCTCTACCCTCCTCCCCCTTGACCTTGACCACTTCTTCGACCTGGTTGTTGGTGGAGGACCGCTATAGGTAAGTTCTCATAAAACCTCATTCGATATTAGAGTGTCAGGTAATTTCTGCATGTAGTATACATACCGCAAAGACTCAAAAAAGACATCGCCATTTCCAATCTCTTCAAATCAGCTCCTTCAGCATCAAATTTTGAGCGCCTTGCAGTCCTTGATCGAGTTATATTAGTGCCACCACGCCCCCGAGTAGCCTAAGCTCTCCCTTTTGTCTTTTTCGATTCTTCAACATGCTCCTTAGCTTCTTTGGCCTTCTGTTCTTTGGCTACTCTCCGTGCCTCTCCATTTGTAGCCTTCTCAGCCGCCAGAGCAGCAGCTGCTGCAATACGAGCTTTTTCTTGCTCAATATAGGCTCGATCAAGAGTTCGAGGGCCCTGTATTTGCTTCTGTGAATGTGCCTTTACCTGCTTGCCAGAACGAAGCTCTTGGACCCCTAAAAAGTTTGGTTCAATACCCGATATTGAACCATTGTGCTCTTGAAATATTCAACAGATCTCTAAAGATACTAATGTTGAGGGTTTAGGCTGTTTCTTGAATACGGTCTACTTTGAATGGAGTACAGAGGATTTTTGGTGTGAATCTCTGTAGAAGGGGCAGAGATAGCTTTTTTGGAGGTATTATTAGTCTGATTTTGATGACGATTAATAACCTTTTCTGGACAAAATGACCATATTCCTGAAGCTTCAAATCCACTGAGAATATCGGATTTGGTTAATGCCTGATCAAAGATACTCCCAAGCTCTTATTTTCCTAATGGTTGGCCAGGATGCTCATATATAAAGTCTTGGAGTGCAGTTCGATATGCTTGTCCTAGCGGTCCAAAACAGGCAACATCGAGTGGTTGCATTAGATGGGTAGAGTGCGGTGGAAGGTAATATGGAACAATTCGGTTGTCTAGAGCATATTCGACCACTGGCCAGGCAACATGAATGCTATGTCTATCGACAATGATTATGCGCCAAGGAAGGAAGGTGCCAGAAGGAGTTGTACGTATCAAAATGCTTGACCATATACTCTAATCCTAGATCATTATCCATATAGCCATTAGGTGATTGACTGTTGTAGGCCTCGATCTGTTGAATAAAAACCAATACAGTGTACTTTATTTGAACTATCAATTCGAGCTACATTAGGCCTAGTCTAGTTGCAACTACCCCTCCCAAAAAGCCTTAGACCATCAAACGATTGCCCTTTTATCCACAAACTGCTAAACCCATAAAATAATAATACTCTTTCCATCACAATTCCAGTAATCTGATTGCCAACCAGACTACAATTCCAGAGGTTTTCGGGGATAATCTTGCACTGCCGTATTAAGGATTTTAATGTTCGATACCACATCAATTGATGCAGCAACCTTTGCTCGTGCGGGAGAGAAAATTGTGTCCCCATCTGATAGGAATCAATATACAGTAGCAACTGGGGAAAACAAAACACTCATCCTCTTGCACCAGTCAACTACTGCGTCTTCCTCCTCTCCAGCGGTAAGTAGTTGTTGCTTTCGAAGTGTGATATAGATTTTGATCAGGTGATACATTACGTGCATAGACATTGGCCTTGGCTAGGGTGTTTCTGTTGGAGAAAACGAGTGCACATACAGCGCAGCAAAGGTTGTATTGGCTTGTCTCGCTCTTGATTTCGAATACAGACAGGACGTTCAAGCTTTAAGCTGTTTAAATAGCCGCTGTAGCAAGAGACTTCGTCAGAAGCAAGTGACCTCGTGTAACACAGATGTAAAAGCATATGTACGGAGGCTCACACCAAAGGCTTTTCCCCTTTCCTTTTTGGGAATCTTGCATATGCAAGCCTATGCCCTGTATGCAACTTGGCATTAAAATGGGTTCTAATGACAATGCATCATATACCAGCCATGTAACGATTCATTTTACCTTTACTTGTTCCTCGCCTCTAGGCTCGCCTCCTACCCAGTAGCTTCTTTGGGTGCAGAACGTCTTAATTGTCCTATATTGCCGTATGCAGCGTATGCCAAAGCTGCTTCATTGATGCCAAGCCTGAGCGGATGTGCTTGGCGTATGCATCACCAATGCAGCAGCCTTGGTACACTCCGCCAGGCGCATTATGGACGTCATAAGGCATTTAGGTACTGTATGTTCAAGGTAGTCTGGCTATATTCAGGGCAGCACAGGCAACAGCAGATTAAGGCAATAGTAAAGGTAAAACCCATCAGTAATTGCCATTGCCACCCGTTTTGGAGCTAAATAATGCCAAGTTGCATGCCGTGCATAGTCTTGCATATGCATGATTCCCAAAAAGGAAAGGGAAAAGACTTTTGGTGTGAGCCTCCGTACTCAGCAAGCATATCTTCTCAACACTCCACCTTGCTCTGCATACTGTCGGTATAGTTGCAAGAGCATAAATTTTTTGAAAGTGCGTACAGAACGAACAGAACAACTAACTAAAGGGCATACAGTACCACTGGCCTCGTTAAAACCTATAATATAAAAACCTGGTGGGAAAAATTGTAGGATAAAAGAGTGCCAGAACACGAAGCAAAACCAATAAGCAAAAATAATGGAAAATTGTGCATCACAAAGCTAAGAAACAATAGAAATTTCCATTTCAGACTGATGAGCTTTAAACGCGGTCTTCGGTAGAGCTTTGGTAAGAATGTCTGCTAATTTTTTTATGTACCAATAGATTGAAAATTAATAGAGCCCACTTCAATTTCTGATCTGATAAAATGAAAGCGGATGTCGATGTGCTTGGGACGGTTGTGATGAGTAGGATTTTTCGCAAGTGCAAGAGCAGCTTGATTGTCAATATATAGGAGCGGAGGTCCATGAGTAACATTAAAAAGACGCAGAATTGAAAGATCTTGAAGTAGACGATTCAACCAAATGAGCTCTTTACAAGCTTCTGTAGCTGCGATAACTCCACTTCAGTTGTGGAGGGTGCAAAGATAGATTGCTGGCGAGACTTCCAGCTAATAGCTACACCGGCAAAAGTAAATACATAGCCAGATGTAGATTTTCTATTGCTTTTGTCTCCTCTTAAGGGGCGGGCTTTTTAGTCCGGGCCTTCTTCGAAAACAGAGAGCTTAGCTAGGCTTATGCAGCGATCGAAGGCTCGAGCGGCAAAGAGATGAACGGAGGGTGGCGAAGGGCGTAGCTTAGCGAGCACAGCAAGAATTGGGTGCGAGCGAGCAGCGAAATAGAGATGTAGATTTCGAAGAAAAGTCAAGGCAGTGCTTGGGTTCTGCCGTTTCTATCTAGAAACCAGGAGCCCTCTATATAGACATACCGGGGGCGTCCTAACCCCCCTATGAGCCCCTCACGACGTAGCCCAAGGCATAGACTTCCGAACCTCCGGATACATGCTTGCAAATCAACATACTTGCGAATCAATGACGCCTTCATATGACCTAGCCTTAGCCCTTCAGGCATCGCTCACGATCCTCCATGAGAAGCAGTTATCCCATAAGCCAATACGACCTAGCCCCAGCCCTTCAAGCATCGCTAGAACGGTACACACACTTCCTTGTTCCGGCCAGTCTCTCCACTAACCCGCGAGTAGGAGGCCCCGCGGATCTAGAGGGCCCATTGCTAGACCTGCTGTGGGTGATCAGATCCACGTCGTTGGCCTCAGCGGCTATCGGCTTCGGTTTTCCGCATCTGCGTAGACCACCCTCACGTGAGATTCGTAACATCTCCACCATAGTCCGAGTCTGTATATCCAAGACAGAGAGACTTATTGGAATATAGAAGGCCACGAGATCTTGTGATATCTTAAAATCCGCTTTCATATTCCCATATATTGAGTTGTAGGAGCAGCAGTAAATTTTGCTAAGACCGCTATAGCAAAAGCGAGATCTGGACGAGTGAAAACCATGGCATATATGAGTTTCCCAACAAGTAATTGATAAGACGTTTTCAACTCAGTATTAGACTTATCAATGTCCGAAGAACTTGAATCTAGTAGTAGGATATAAGTTGAAGGTTCTAATGAAATTAGAACTAGATTGCATGTATACATACCTTAGGTTTGAAGAATATTATAGTTGTCTGGTGAATAAAGATTTGTCTTAAGAAGTGATTGTAAATAATCTGTAGACTTAGGAATTTTTGAAGAAAACTTAAGTCCATTCTTTTGTACTTTTGATTGAGCTTGTCTTGGATTTCTTTAGCTCTGGCTCAACTATAATAGAAGAGTAAGATATCAGCTATATAAAGAATGAAACCTGGTAAGCTGGTAGAATATAAACTGTAAATCTAATAAATCCTAAAGTTCTAAGATATTCATTGATATCTTCATACCAAACTTGAGGAGCTTGCTTTAGTCCATAAATGAACTTTTTAAAAAGGCAAACCTTCCCTTCAATATCAAACCCTTTGGGTAGTACCATGTATGTTTCTTCATGAAGGGTACCATATAAGGATGCAGTCTTAATATCCAACTATATGATTTTCCAATCCAATACAGCTGCCAAAGCGAGTAGTACTCATATTGAGACAAATTTTGCAACTGGTGCAAAAGTCTCTTCAAAGTCAAGACCTGCTTGCTGCTCATATCCTTTGACTACCAGTCTTACTTTATATTGAAAAGAGTTTCATTAGCATTACTTTTTAATTTTGAAATACCCACTTATTCCCTGTGAAGGGGTACTAATAGGGCCGCACATATCTGAATGAATTGAGATTTCCTAGATATTTGGCTCGTTCGCTTGGTTCCGATTGATATTCATATGTTGTTTTCCTTGAAGACAAGGAATACAGATATGATGGCGTTGATGATTTTTCCAATCGATATGAATGTCTACTGCTGATACGTTCGCAAGTCGAGTAATATCGCCTTCATTAAGATGTCCGAGACGTCGGTGCCAAGTTTCCATGTGTAAGGCGCGGAACAGTCCCCACTTTGATAACGTATACATCGGACGGCGATGGAATTGACATTTATTCAGGTATGTCGAGGGATAGGTCGTTGGAAAGCTTGCGAAAGTAGAGAGCTTGCCGGAGTAGAGAGCTTGAATGCTTGCGATTGCGACAAGTGCTAACCGGGTTCATAACCTGTTGCAGGGAGAATGAGTGCATATGCAGCGCAATAAAGGTTGTATTGGCTTGTCTCGCTCTTGATTGATTGTTTTTCGAATACAGACAGGACATTCAAGCGGTTTGTAATAGCTGCTGTAGCGAGAGACTTCGTCAGAAGCAAGTGACCTTGTGTAACATGTACTCAACAAAGCAAATTTTCACAACAGTTTCCGCGCCTAGTCTACAGCTTTTGAGTCTTGGGGTCTGTTGAAAGAATATGCTTGTTAATGTCGATCAACTTGATTGTTCAATGCTTCGTTCTTTGTTATCCTTTGTTCAGCATACAGTACCTTACTTTGTTCTGCACGCTTTCTTTATACACAGCTATTTATTGTCTGCCGTCACTATTGTCTGCCGTCACTATGGTCTGCTGTCGCTGCTCTCTGGTATTGTCTGCGCTCCTGTTCCGTGGTTTATTTAAGCCGCACAAAAGTAGGTACTGTCTGTATCGATAAGATAACTGAGTTACAATCAATCTCTTCCGCTGCATATGAACTCATTCTCCCTGTAGTTTTACAACAGGGTCTGAAATGCTCTACAGTAGTCTGGTTCTCATAGCCTCGTACCCAGGTTAATATTTTTGTGTGTTCGTGACCTCGCAACTCCCCCCATAGACAACAGACTGGTTTGTACGAAGTGGGTGAACATTCAACATGGGTTGGTAGATTGGGTTCTTTTAATATTAAACCAGACTAGATCTGGTAGCATGTTATAGAATCCAAGTTCTCTAGCCTCCAATTAGTGGCGAGTATCTATTCTACATGTATGTTCTGTCCCATGAGCCAAGATTACATCTTGGCCAAGTGGCCGATCTGTTGGCCAAATAGACACTATTGGCAGTTGGATCATCACATACGCAAAGTGCACTAAGGCCCCGCTCTATTCACCAAGATTACGCTAATTCAGCGTTGCATGCATCAATGTCAACATATGTACAATGTAACGTTGCATTCAAACATCCACAGTGCATACAAAACAAATGACCGCGCCAACGAATAAACAAACACGAGTAGAATTATCACCACACTAGCAAACAAACCAAAATTTTAACGCGAAAAATTAAAAAAAAAAAAAAACAGAAAAAAAATACAGAATGCGCCAGGGAAAAGTTAATGAAATAAAATAAAAAACCCAAAATATAACGCGACGGGAATTATTTTCAAAAATTAAAAAAAACCGCGAGCTTGCTTATGGCCTGTTCGGTAGGTGGTGACTGCTGAATTGTTCAATTTTACCACCGTTGCTTTGCCCCCTTACCCTGAGGGTTTCTATTCAGGAAGGATAAGAAGGGGAGGTACTTGTCATACCATTCGTGGTTCAGTGGGAATGACAGTGGGAATTAACAGAAGGCAGCAAAAGTAGAGGATATATACACGGAGGTGCAGCTGGTTTGCACCACCCCTTTCTTCCCGCTAGCAGAAGCATATATGCGAAAGGAAAGAAGACTTCCGAATTGGCGAGTTCAGAAAAACACGTGTGTGGTGGATATGAAAAAATAACGCCGCCATATGGCTGGGTGCTTGCACGTCAAGCTGGGGACGGGGCGAATATTGTGTATATCGCATGCTGAATATCGAGCTGGGGAAGAAGCGAATATCTGGTATATTGCAGGCTGAATATCGAGCTGGGGAAGAAGCGAATATTGGGTATATTGCAGGCTGAATATCGAGCTGGGGAAGAAGCGAATATTGGGTATATTGCAGGCTGAATATCGAGCTGGGGAAGAAGCGAATATTGGCTATATTGGAGTTGGCGAGTTCAGGGTAAACATGGTGGATATGAAAAAATAATGCCGCCATAGTCAAGCTGGGGAAGGGGCGAATATTGTGTATATCGCATGCTGAATATCGAGCTGGGGAAGAAGCGAATATTGGGTATATCGCAGGCTGAATATCGAGCTGGGGAAGAAGCGAATATTTGGTATATTGCAGGCTGAATATCGAGCTGGGGAAGAAGTGAATTGGCTATATTGGAGTTGGCGAGTTCAGGGTAAACATGGTGAATATGAAAAAATAACGCCGCCATAGTCAAGCTGGGGACGGGGCGAATATTGTGTATATCGCATGCTGAATATCGAGCTGGGGAACAGGTGAATATTATGTATATTGCAGGCTGGATATCGAGCCCGGGAAGAGGCGAATATTGGGAATATCGCATGCTGAATATTGAGCTGGGGAAGAGGCGAATATTGGGTATATCGCAGGCTCAATATCGAGCTAGGGAAGAAGCGAATATTGGCTATATCGGAGTTGGCGAGTTCAGGGTAAACAAGCTGAGTGGATATGAAAAAATAACGCCGCTATATAGCTGGGTACTTGAATGTCAAGCTGGGGACGGGGACGAATATTGGGTATATTGCAAGCTGAATATCGAGCTGGGGAAGAGGCGAATATTGGGTATATTGCATGCCGAATATCGAGCTGGGGAAGAGACGAATATTGGGTATATCGCAGGCTGAATATCGAGCTGGGGAAGAAGCGAATATTTGGTATATTGCAGCCTGAATATCGAGCTGGGGAAGAAGTGAATTGGCTATATCGGAGTTGGCAAGTTCAGGGTAAACATGGTGGATATGAAAAAATAACGCCGCCATATAGCTGGGCACTTACACGTCAAGCTGGGAACGGGGATGAACATTGTGTATATTGCCAGCTGAATATCGAGCTGGGGAAGAGGCGAATATTGGGTATATTGCAGGCTGAATATCGAGCTGGGGAAGAGGCGAATATTGGGTATATTGCAGGCTGAATATCGAGCTGGGGAAGAAGCGAATATTCGGTATATNGCAGGCTGAATATCGAGCTGGGGAAGAGGCGAATAGTGGGTATATCGCATGCTGAATATCGAGCTGGGGAAGAAGCGAATATCCGCCATATGGCAGGCTGAATATCGACAAGGCAATTGGCTATATCGGAGACGGCGAGTTCAGGGTAAACATGGTGGATATGAAAAAATAACGCCGCAATATGGCTGCTAAGCTGGGGAAGAGACGAATATTGGGTATATTGCAAGCTGAATATNGAGCTGGGGAAGAGGCGAATATTGGGTATATCGCAGGCTGAATATCGAGCCCGGGAAGAAGCGAATATTGGGAATATCGCAGGCTGAATATCGAGCTGGGGAAGAAGCGAATATTGGGTATATCGCAGGCTGAATATCGAGCTGGGGAAGAAGCGAATATTGGCTATATCGGAGTTGGCGAGTTCAGGGTAAACACGCGTGTGGTAGATATGAACAAAATAACGCCGCAACATGGCTAGGTGCTTGCACGTCAAGCTGGGGAAGAAGCGAATATTGGGTATATCGCATGCTGAATATCGAGCTGGGGAAGAAGCAAATATTTGGTATATTGCANGCTGAATATCGAGCTGGGGAAGAAGCGAGAATTTGGTATATTGCAGGCTGAATATTGAGCTAGGGAACAAGCAAATATTGGGTATATTGCCCGCTGAATATCGAGCTGGGGAAGAAGCGAGTATTTGG
>ML121548.1:603246-776154 GCA_003788615.2 Terfezia boudieri ATCC MYA-4762
AATGACAGTCTACAGCCTCCTATATACCCAATATTCGCCCCGTCCCCAGCTTGACATGCAACCACCTAGCCATATTACTGCATTACTCTTACGATATCCACCATTCCCCAGCTCAACTAGCCAACATCCAATATACCCAATATTCGCTTCTTCCCCAGCTCGATATTCAGCATGCAATATACCACAATATTCACCCCGTCCCCAGCTCGATATTCAGCATGCAATATACCCAATATTCGCCTCTTCCCCAGCTCGATATTCAGCATGCAATATACCCAATATTCGCCCCGTCCCCAGCTCGACATGCAACTTGCACATAGACATATTATTCATCCCTTCCACAGCTCGATATTCAGCATGCGATACACCCAATATTCGCCTCTTCCCCAGCTCGATACTCACCAACTCCAATATACCCAATATTCGCTTCTTCCCCAGCTCGATATTCAACCTGCCATATACCAAATATTCGCTTCTTCCCCAGCTCGGTATTCAGCCGGCAATATACCAAATATTCGCTTCTTCCCCAGCTCGATATTCAGCATGCGATATACCAAATATTCGCTTCTTCCCCAGCTCAATATTCAGCCTGCAATATACCAAATATTCGCTTCTTCCCCAGCTCGATATTCAGCATGCGATATACCCAATATTCGCCCCGTCCCCAGCTTGACGTGCAAGCACCCAGCCATATGGCGGCGTTATTTTTTCATATCCACCACACGCGTGTTTACCCTGAACTCGCCAACTCCAATATAGCCAATATTCGCTTCTTCCCCAGCTCGATATTCAGCATGCGATATACCCAATATTCGCCTCTTCCCCAGCTCAATATTCAGCATGCGATATTCCCAATATTCGCCTCTTCCCGAGCTCGATATTCAGCCTGCAATATACATAATATTCACCTCTTCCCCAGCTCGATATTCAGCATGCGATATACCCAATATTCGCCTCTTCCCCAGCTCGATATTCAGCCGGCAATATACCCAATATTCGCCTCTTCCCCAGCTCGATATTCAGCCTGCAATATACACAATATTCCCGTCCTTACCTGTAAGCACCCAGCCATATGGCGGCGTTATTTTTTCATATCCACCATGTTTACCCTGAACTCGCCAACTCCGATATAGCCAATTCGCTTCTCGATATTCAGCCTGCAATATACCCAATATTCGCCTCTTCCCCAGCTCAATATTCAGCATGCGATATACCCAATATTCGCCTCTTCCCCAGCTCGATATTCAGCTGGCAATATACACAATATTCGTCCCGTCCCCAGCTTGACGTGTAAGCACCCAGCCATATGGCGGCATTATTTTTTCATATCCACCATGTTTACCCTGAACTCGCCAACTCCGATATAGCCAATTCACTTCTCGATATTCAGCCTACAATATACCAAATATTCGCCTCTTCCCGGGCTCGATATTCAGCATGCGATATACCCAATATTCGCCTCTTCCCCAGCTCGATATTCAGCATGCGATATACACAATATTCGCCCCGTCCCCAGCTTGACTATGGCGGCGTTATTTTTTCATATCCACTATGTTTACCCTGAACTCACCAACTCCGATATAGCCAATTCACTTCTCGATATTCAGCCTGCAATATACCAAATATTCGCTTCTTCCCCAGCTCGATATTCAGCATGCGATATACACAATATTCGCCCCGTCCCCAGCTTGACTATGGCGGCGTTATTTTTTCATATCCACCATGTTTACCCTGAACTCGCCAACTCCGATATAGCCAATATTCGCTTCTTCCCCAGCTCGATATTCAGCCTGCAATATACCAAATATTCGCTTCTTCCCCAGCTCGATATTCAGTATACGATATACCTAATATTCGCCTCTTCCCTAGCTCAATATTCAGCATGCGATATTCCTAATATTCGCCTCTTCCCGAGCTCGATATTCAGCCTGCAATATACATATTATTCATCCCTTCCCCAGCTCGATATTCAGCATGCGATATACATCAGGAAAGAAATTTTGGCGTCTGGACGCCCTGCAGAGGCGCCCGGGCGCCACTGCTTTTTCCCCTGCCTCCCGTGGCGCCCAGGGCGTCCTGTACCTACTGCAATTCGGCCTTCTGCCTCCCAGGGCACCCTGTGCCTCCCGGCGTCATGGCTCAATCTTCCATGCGCCGGGCGCCAGGTGTCTAAATCCTCTGTCTCTGGGCGCCGGGTGTAGTGTGCCCTACCAACGCAACCAAAACCGCGAATACCCAGTATTAAACCCCACCTATTAGAGCTTACTTATATCTCTCTAACATGTATAGCACTTCAGTCCAGAACGGATGGTCTTTAGCTTCACTACAATGGGACCCTGCTACGTGTAATCTAGCATACCCATGGTTGTGATCACTCTGGGAAATAAGTTTAGTAATTATTATAGTATTCCAATTGTTTATATACACTCAAGCTTCCTAACCAAACCACAGGATTATAAATGAACCTTCGCCAACCTCCGTTATAACGCTGGCCAACTGAAGCACCCATTTCTTGACCAACCACGGCAGGCACGTCCGCCGCTTTGATACTGACAATTAAGGGCCCATAATAACCATCGCCTTAATAATCCTGCAACAGAGGTCAGTTATGCGTGCTCACAAGTGTAACAATTGAACTTGCTGCGTCGCTTACCTGGCAGATACATTAGCAGTGCATGCACTTATTAGAAGCCTGGAATGCTCTCACCTAGCGTGCACATATCTGTCGCATGCTGTGGCATAGCAGCCTTGACGTTGGAGATATGTTTTTCGCGTTAAAATTTTGGTTTGTTTGCTAGTGTGGTGATAATTCTACTCGTGTTTGTTTATTCGTTGGCGCGGTCATTTGTTTTGTATGCCCTGTGGATGTTTGAATGCAACGTTACATTGTACATATGTTGACATTGATGCATGCAACGCTGAATTAGCGTAATCTTGGTGAATAGAGCGGGGCCTTAGTGCACTTTGCGTATGTGATGATCCAACTGCCAATAGTGTCTATTTGGCCAACAGATCGGCCACTTGGCCAAGATGTAATCTTGGCTCATGGGACAGAACATGTACCTCCCTTAGTCTGGTTGCACAACCCCTCCTTGTGCAACCAGACTAGTACCTCCCTCCACAGATAAAAGCCCCTAATTTGTAGAATCGGATATGTACCCTAGTGGCAAACTGGTAGCTTGGCCTACGACAACACATTTCTGTAGCAAATATAAATTTATCAACGTCCAACCAAAGCTATATTCCCGTAAACATCAACAACCATTCATTATTCATGTCGGAACATCTACAGAAATCAGCTAAAAAGAGGCCTAGTCGGGCCCAATATGGCCGCGATGGCCAACGAATTGAAATTAGAGGTGTAGACCACAGAAACAAGTTCCGAACTTAGCTGCAAAACATTGGAGAACTATTCAAGCTGAGGAGCAGGCCGTCCCTAAATCGTTAGCTACCCAAAGTACTATTGAAGAAAGCTTTGAGAGTATACGAGGCCTGGTCTGAGAATGCTGCCTTTAGAAATGAAGCGAGACACTTTTATGTTAGGAGATAATTGAACTATAGATGCCAATCAGTGAGTATTGGAGCGAGTGAGTATTAGAGCGAGTATTAGAGTAAGTATTAGAGCGAGTTTCAGTGAAGAGATTAAAAATTAAAAATATGGCTATAAGTTTGAAAATATTTTGAGGGAAAGCTAAGAAAATTACTTTTGCCTTTTATTTTACTTCCGCCTTGGTAGCTATTCAGATCAAATTTCCGCAGTCGTAAATTCGGTTCAAATTCACATGTTCATGAACTGGCGACACAGAAATCGTTACATCCGGGTTTGGACGTATATCGACCAAATCATATACGGTAACAAAGATCCATTTTTGTTGTATTTATAATGACTTCGTATATTTCGTCGCTGCATATCGCTAGGGTTAACCGCATATTCCCTCGCATCATTGATGATGTCATCCTAACGGACAACCGTTCACCACAACAAACCATCTTCACAAACCCATACTAATGGCGACTTACCCCACTCTAAATCGGAATAAGCTACCAATTGCCGCGAAGGTAATCCTTTCGGTATTGGGAGTATTTTTGCTATTCATCACGATCCTTCCAACAGAGGTTGTCACCGAACCATTCACATGGCTACATCATTCGCTATCGTCAACCTCGCAAGGGAATTTCCGACTCACGCCGTGGGCGTTTCGTGGAGTTGGCAGTGCGAGGCAGTGGAGTGCACCAATTGCAGGAGATGAGGGTGATGATAGAAAGCGACAGAAGGTTCAACTTGAAATTCACATCATGTCGAAGTGTCCCGATGCAAGGGACTGTATGGAGGACCTAGTTTTCCCAGCATTAGGGAAGCTCGGACCGGAGATGGTTGATTTCAGAATGTCGTTTATTGGGAAGTATGTCAACTCTCCCACCGTTCTTCCATAATCTTGTATGGGGAGAGTAGCTAAACTCTGGCAATAGGACGGTGCCTGATAATGGCGGTGTCACCTGCATGCACGGTCCAGGGGAATGTTTAGGGAATATGGTCCACTTGTGCGGAGCCAAGCTATACCCATATAGTCATGCTGCCGAAAAGCAAAACACGACTTTTATCCAGTTTTCTCAATGCCTCGTTCACAATTATGGGAAACTCCCGGATAAATCTTTCATTGAAGATTGTGCAACGGAAGGGAAAGTTGATTTCCAGAAAATCAACGAATGTGTTTCTGACCAAGGGTTTGAGGGTGGGATTGAGCTGCTTAAAAGCAGTGTTGAGTGGAGTGAACACCTCGGGGTGCGGACGAGCTGTACCATCAGGCTAGCCGGTCAGAGGAGATGTGTTAGGGATGGGGGAAAATGGAAGGATTGTGAGGGTGGAAGTAGAGTTGAGGATCTGGTGAAGGATGTCAAAGCGAAGTACTATGGGGACGAGAGGGAGGTTAACCAGAATGAAGCATTCAAGCCCTCCGACGGAAGGTATGAGGATCACTGGCATGCCTGGTTGGACGCTCAGGTTTAAAGGATACTATATACCTAATTGCAGGAAGTGGAACCTTTTTTATGGGTATCTTTTGCAGAGCGATACCAACATGTTCAGTAACATTTTCTTTACTTGTTTAGTTGGCTCTTCGGTAGCCATGACTTTTGAGCTACATCATAGCTTGATACCAGAAGGAAATCTCGATATAGAATGATATAGTATATCGAGAGTACCTCTTTGACTGATTTAACATGGTTATTATGCAGATAATGCATTCTTGCAAGCAACTGTCGCATTGACATGTATAGCTGAAGCTTTTTAGCTAATAACATTAACCTTCAAATTCTTTAGAGCCAGAGGATGAGGTTGTTGGAGGATACGGTAGATGATCTAGAGGCTCAAATTATCGATGCATAACAGCCTGTTCGGAATGAAGAATCCGAGCCTCCTCCTCCAGCCCACATCAACACATACAGCTGCGGAAGCATTAGAAACTCTTACACTATATAAACTGTTTCCTACCGCTTCACCATATTTTGATGGTGAATATATAACCGTGGAATTAAGCATCATAACCTACATACATATATTCAGTTGAGTGGGTGCCGTACTGAGTGTGGCAAGCAGACGAATACGTACGTATGTTCAGTTGAGTGGGTAGGTACCATACTGATAGTGGCAAGCCTATGTATACGTATGTTCAGCTGACTTGCAGGCATACATTCATTTGATATGAGTGGAGGAATCCTGTTCAGATAAACAAAGCCTTGTATTTGAGAACTATCGTAGGGATCGCTATTAGGCTCGAGGCTTATGGTGCTAGTGTTCTCTCTGCTAAGAGAGCATAACTCTAGCTGCTTATAGACCTAATCTATCCATCACTTTCCTTCCTGGGAATCCCTGCTAATGGTTGCTTTACCATCACTTTCCTTTTAGGGCGACCGGCGAGGTACATAAGTATTTCCCAGTAGTCTCGATCAGACCCTCAATTTCCCTCAGGCCGGAACCATGAATTCAACCCAACAGCAGTAATTCTACGAGAACGACGCCGAATTGAGGGTGTACAAACAGCAGAAAGAGGTCGGTAAAGGCAAGGACATTGCAGGAGTGCATAATTAGGGCGTATCCGGTGGTCGGAGGGGATGCTTAGGCGTTATCCTGTAGTTAGAGGGGATGTTGGGAATGTTTAGGGGGTATCCGGATGTATATGGGGGGTATCCGAATGCATATATGTATGCTCATTTAACTACACATGGTACTATAGGAATATATTCGCTATAAGAATGGGGGTCGACCACCCAATGGAACGAAGTTCTACTGTACAGAGGTCCGGATACCTAGTACACAATATAATTTGTCAAAAACTTAACATGCTAAAACTTACTTCCTTCTTAGATATTGTTTGATGATTAGGCTATTACCACATCAGTTATGTATGCATGTATGAGGGCAATCTTCTTTTCTAGGAGACAGAATTTAGGTAAAAATATATGATCAGGCAGTATTAGGTTGATTCCTGTAGCCAAGTGCCAATACACCTTGATTTCCTTGAGGGCCTACGTCTCTTTCGTCTTCAAAATCCTCATGTTAATAGACAGAAAGGCGAGCAGCTAGAGGCTCTTCTATATAGAGAAAAGCGGGATATTGAGAGTCTACAAGGCATGGCTCGATACACACAGCAACAAGCAACAATCACAGGTTATTTTAGGCCGGGGTCGGAAATTTCCTAATTTTTTTGTATATCTCGATATAAGAAACTCCTCGTTATAAGAAACCCTTGGTTGGTCCCGAGGGGGTTGCTTATAACAAGGGTTCACTGTACATACTTGACCTCATCAGTCTACAAGTTCTATCTCGGCTGATTGGCCCCGTATACTGGATATATCGATGGTGCGTGGCTTACGTTATTGCCTTGTAGTTTTAACCGATTCTCTTCCCAGTGAGGTCCTTAAACTACGGAAACCTATAACATAAAGCTTCTAAAGAACAGAACCATTTCCATGCCACTGTATGACTTTGTACTTACCCTTCTTAGAAACAGGGGTTAATACTCTCCCAGTAAGAAAATTGAAATCATGAATTACAGATCCATGATTACTATTGTTTCTTTTCATAAGTAATAGGCTTTCCTAGAGACAAACAATTACCTCTGCGCTCTCGGAAGCCGATTAACAGCTCACTGGACTGCAGCACAATCTAGACCATACGGTGTCCCCGCCTGTCGCCAGCACTACTCATTTCGGGCTCTGTTTCTGAAAAAGGGCTACCATCCCAAAATCACCCACCGCAACCATACATTCTCCGTTTTTCGAGAAACCAACCTCTCTTACGGTCTTTCCCTTCGGGATATCCTGTGTCAGATGTGGCTTGATGACCGCAAACGGGTCATTGATCCCATCCTCCTTCTTAGTCTTGCTTAAGGCAGGGCGAGCACTCCCCTCGCCTATCCCATCCCCACTCCCAGTAGGACTTACATTCTCAATCCTTCTTAGATCCCACATACATACCCTTCCTGTAGTCCCCCCCACAGCCAGCATTGGATGTCTGCCAGGCTCGCTTAACAGTCCAAAGTGCAAGAAGAAGGGTTCCGTATCTGGTGCATGGAATTGCAGTAGACGGTCGTATGTACCGCCGTAGGCTGAACGAGTTTCGCGCCACTCATGTGTTGTTGGCGCTCGTGATTGTGGGAGAGGTGGGGCAGAAGATGAGAAGTTCTGAATTTGCCAGAGTATAATCTTGTGCTCTTTAGCAGCCTTGGATAGAATGAGGTCACCGTGGAAGGCGAGACAGTCAATGTAGTTGCTGTGGACTATGGAACTTGAGAAGTGGGGGTAGATTATTTGGATAGGAGTATCTGTACCAGTAGATTCGATTGGCAGCTCGGGCAAAGTCCACTACGATCACGAGTGGGGTTATCAGGCGAGCACAGCCTTGAAAGTAGGAGTACAATATCTTACAAGGTTCACGATATGGTCCATGCCACCAGACAGAAGATATCGCCCACTGGCATGGAATGCCTGATTTAGATTTAGTTAGGCATGTGAAGGTTGTGAAGGTATACATTACATTTCACGTGACTTACAAGTGTGAGGACAGTTTCTCGGTGCCCTTCTCCAGCTAGTACGCAGGCCAAAGGCTGTTGTCTGTGCTTGGGGTCCAATGACCATATCCGGATGCTCGAATCTGCTGATGCTGAAGCTAATATGTTTGGGTCTGTCGGGGAGATCTCAAGATCCATGACTTCCTAATGCGGGTCAGTCCAATCCATGATTGACATCGTTACAATGACTTGAAAGTGGCAGATTTACATCGCCATGCCCTATTAGAGTCTACCAAATTTGATTAGCACATGATCAAACTGGAAGGGAATGAGGCCTACCTGGATGAGTTTTCCTTCCCTGACATTCAATACTTTTATTGTCCCAGCATTCCCACCAACGCAGAGAATTGGGTCTCCAGTCTCAAGGTCCTTGGTCCAACAGGAGGTGCAAAGTACTTCCGTAGGCTACAATCGCCAACTATCAGTGCTGGTATTGTTTGAACAGGGCACACAGGGTCCAGTATTTGATACACCATTTTCAAAGACTTCCTTCCAGACGTGGGATGGGATGCGGCATACAGAATCATCGACAAAGTACTGAATCACTTCTGCCCCCTTCTCTGGATGAAATCGATAGACAATCGTCTAGAAACCATTATGATGTTTTAGCTGAATTTTGTGCGGGCCAAACAATATGAGGGAACCTTAGACCAAGTACCTCAAGTCCCCCGCAAACAGCGAATACAGGGTCGTCCTCCGGGCTGCTGTATGGATAGAATGAAACTGAATAGAATGTATCTAATTTTTGCCGTCTGATTGTTAACAGAGAGTAACTCTGTGGAGTCGTGCTTGTTGAGTCCGGGGAGTTCATACTATCCAAGGTAACCGGCTTTTTTGATTTGCTGTCTTTGCCTCCATCCTTTGGTGGGATCTCTCGAGCCATGCCCTAGAGGTGTTGCCCATCAGCATATTTTTGGGGTCTACAAGGTGACTGGATGGAAGTAAGACATACCATGAAGATATGCTTCAATATCGGAAACTTCCATTTCTCTTGAGCCATTGTAGTATTAGTGTCGCTAGGATCCGGTGTCTTTTGCGGATTTGGCCTTGGTCGACGAGTGGAGGAGGCTCTGCTTCTCCTACGCATAAAGGCGGTTGCACCTGAGCCACTGGAGAAAGTTATTGTTGCTATCTCTGAAGAGCTGCTGTGTGTCGCGCTGACCGGGAACTGAACAGTCTGAAACCGGGGTGCTGGTTGAAATTTGGTGGAAGACGCGTTCCTAGTTATAGTCAAGGAGGTCACTCGCAAGTAGTTAGTCTGGGTACAAAGTAGAAATTTATACGCCGAAGCCGTGCACAGTTCAACTTAATACCGAGAGCATCCTACATCTACTTTCGACATTGAAAACTGCTGATGGGATATTTTATGCATGGATGAATGATCTCATTAAACTTTATCAAGCTGCTGCTTGCCTTTCTATTCTTGGTCTTTCTCCATTTACAGCAGATACTTAGTAATGCAACTAGACTAGGCGGCTATCGCTTGAAAGTTGATGAAAACAACAAACCCTACCAACACCACGATGGAAGCTCTAGGCTATCGACATTTCCAGAATTTCAACAGCACAAATATAACTATTAAAACAAACAAGAATTACAAACATTCATTCGCTAAGCTACGGTTCCTCCGATCATCTCGCAGATCCTTTGTTTTTTTCTGCATGGATAATTTTAGGGTCGGCAGTCCCGGTGGGAACATTCTGAATTTCAAAACCGATTGTTGGTTTGGGATTTGTGCCTGGATTAGGAGCTGTAGCACCGTACCCATTGGCAATATTTCCAGAGGGGAGAGGCTTCCCTTGAAGTTTCCATCTTGGAGCTAAGCCTCCCTGGGCGTCACGACTGACGAAACTTCTTTTCATTGTAAAAGGCATATTTGTTGCTGTTTCGTTAAATCCAGTGCTAGTATTAGCATGTGGAAGTACCACAGAAGGCAAGTCTGCTTGTTCAATAGTGTTGCCATTGGGGAAACAACTATTTCTTGTCGATTGGAGGTGTTGCCCATTGCATGAATCGGTGTTTTCCGGTTCGGCTGGATGAAAAACCGCAACATAGCCATTAGTCCTAATGCTCTGCTTTATCACTGATTCTGTCGCAGTTGATTGCTGATCGTTCCCGGATGAGCTTCGAGATGACCTGCTTCTGCGCCTATGTCTCCGCCGGCGGTGTTTTTGTTCCAAGGTTTCACTAGCTGCGCATTCTGCAGTATTTGTGCTGGCATCATGTTTCGAGATATTCTGCTTCTTATGTTCATCCAAAAAGCATTGAAAATCAAGAGGCGACACCCGTGATTGTGTTTCTGAAGCGAGCTGAATGGCTGTTCCGATGGCGTTAGCGTTATTGGGATATACGGACAGTGCTGCAATTGATGCCGGGATAAATTCTTTGGCCTCTGGCTTGAGGATAGAGTCATGTTTGGCAGATTTCTGTAAGCTTAGAACTTTTGATCCCTCTGCACAAGCGTCGTTAGGTCTTATGGGGCCAATATTTTCCTTTCCTAGTGACTTAAAGTATGTTGTCTTTGAAGCTCTCATTGAAGTAGGCGTCTTGGGGTAGGTATGTGGATGGAACAGGTCTGTTTTCCTTGCAGCCAAGGGTACACACTTGATATTATATGGTGCAGTATTTATCAACTGTTCCCTTGTGACCTCCGTGGTAGGCGGAGGTACCGCCACTGCTCTTGTGGAAGAGGTAACCTCATATTGTGATTGTATCGTTTCGTTCTCATCAAAATCTTTACTCAGGATATTGGAGTTTTCGGCCAGAATAGTATCACACCAGAGCTCAGAGTATTTGCCTCTCAACTTAAGTAGCTCTTCGTGCTTTCCGTTTTCGATGATGTTTCCATCCTCAATGACAAGAATTTGATCCGCATGCATGATTGTCGAAAGCCGGTGGCTGACGAAACATTAGTGAAACTTCAAGACAAAAATTCTGGAAGAGAGAAATTGCTTACGCAACGATAAACATTGTCCGCCCTGTGGCAAGCTTGTTGAGGCCCTGTTGAATAAGACGTTCAGTTGTAATATCCACACTACTGGTAGCTTCATCCAGCAGTACGATCTTCGGATTTTTCAATATCGCTCTGGCTATGGCAATCTATATATCTAGAGTCAGTGTAACCGCTTGGCGGACTCTCTATTTGAAAGACTTACCCTTTGCTTTTCCCCGCCTGACAGCTTCAATCCACCTTCTCCTACTTTTGACAGATACCCTTCTGGAAATGTGAGAATTTTATCATGGATAGCAGCACTTCGACACGCGGAATATATTTCTAGATTTGTTTGCGCAAAATTTAGCATCATATCAGTTTAGCACTCTATACTAGATGCTCACCTTCGTCATTTGCTTCTAAACATGCATATCTCAAGTTGTCCATTATTGTTTCATTGAACAATCTCGGGTCCTAATCACGCTGAGTGAGTGCGGGTCTTAAATGAAGAATACTTAGAGTGCTACCTGCGGGACTACTCCAATCTGCTCCCTCAGACTAGGCAACGTCACTTCACGGATATCTTGTCCATCAATAGTGATGGCCCCATCGGTCACATCATAAAATCTAAAGAGAAGTTTCAAGCACGTAGACTTCCCACCGCCCGACACACCCACGAGCGCGGTTATTTTCCCTCCAGGTGCCTGAAAATTCATACCCTTAATGGCCCCTTTTCTTGGGTCATATCCGAAGCTTACATTCCGGAAACTCACTTCCCCCTTAGTGACCACTAGGTCTTCTGCACCAGGCTTCGTCACGACTGATGGTGCCGTCTGCATCAGTTGGAGAAGGCGCTCTGCATCGAGCATGTGCATTTGTATTCTGCCGTACATATTTGTAAAGAATGAAAGCGGGCCTGTTATCATCAAACGGTTAGCCAATTCCGTTATAGACCTCTTGTGAATTTGAAAAAAACACCTGATATCTGCGCCCAATAAGAAAGTAAGGCTACAAAATCTCCAACTTTACGTTGACCCATAGTCACCTGGTAAATCGCAAGGAAGCTAGCAAAGAGAAGACCTAGAGTAAAAGTCGCGCTCTGTGTGACGTTCAACATTAACAAAGCATTGGAGAAGTCTCTCTCGGCCTCCTGGAGACACTTGACCGCTATCGCACACCATTAGTCTTGAAATCAAATTAAGTTCATACCAATAGCCATAGACTCACCTCCCGAATACCTATCTTGTTCATACCCTATACGATTGAGATACTGCGTCTTGTTAGCACCATAGTGCCCTGAAACCCAGTAAGGAATAACCCTTAGGATAAACCTACAGCAACTGTTTCCCAATTAGACATTGACTGCCACATCAAGTGAGTTTCCCTTCGTGACCTCTTTGTGAACTTTCGTCTACCCATAGGTTAACATTATTCTCACGGCGCAGGGTAGAGATTTACCTCAAATCTATCCTCTTTCGATTCAAACGTGAGGTAATCCAGACGTAGACACAAGATGTAAAGGTAACAATTAATGCCATATAAATACCGAATGTGATATAGAAGTAGCCGAATGCAACTATGAGATCTGCGAGCATGGGAAGAACTGAAAAGAGAACCATCTCCACAAAACCGGTCACCGCTCTCCCATGTTGAACTGCGCCATAGATTTCGCCGGTGTTTTTGCTAGTGTGAAACTCGGACGAAAGGGACATCACATGGTTATATGCAGCCGTCGTAATGCAGCGGTAAGCATATTGGTCAATCGGTACCCATAGGTAGCGCTGCAAAGCAGGAACACCGGCACCGGAGCCAAGCCAACGAATCAGAATAAAGAAGAACACCTCCATCCAAGGAACATGACCTGCTTAAAGTCAATAACTCTAAGTGTCATTTCATTCAAAAACGACTCACCAAGTCCACCAGCCATCAATGCATTCGTGACACGCCCCATTTGCATTGGTATCAAGACATTGAGGCCACGTTCAATGACAAGGCAGCCTCCCACAAGTGCTATCTGTGTCTGAAGAGCTCGGTCTTTCTGGGGCCAGATATGCGGCCAGAAGATCTGAAGTCGGTTAACAGTCATGAAGGTGCTTTGCGTCATGATATAGAATACGCACTTTAAAAGACTTTGCGTACTCTAACCATCCACCTTCTTCTATTCGCTTCCTAGCTCTCTCTTGAAATTCACTCTCCTTCCCACTATCTTCATCGTCACTATTACCAATATGGACAATTGCTCCATATTCCTCATTTGTCCGGGTTTGTCCAAGTAGTGGAGCCGTTTCGTCCGTGTTGCTAGTCTCGGTCACAATCGAGCGTTTACGAAACCCCCAAAACAATATGGGTAGTGAGAGCAATATTACAAGCCTCAGGTACCGCAGCAAAAATTCTGTGGCTGCGAAAATGCTCCGTTGCGGCGCCGTGGCTTCTGATTTCATTGACAGTAAGATAATAGATAGTTCTCCGACAAGTCCCAAAATCCAGGAACCCCAGTACGGGTACCAAACTGGCTCGGGTGACTCGATCAGACAGAGATGAAGGACACCCCATGCTAAAATGGAGGAAACAATATGGACCTGGGAATTCAATGTCAACCCTGGACCAACATGCAGCAATGTCAATTAATCACACAACATAACAGGGTAAGTGCATACTACTGTGTGCTCTGGTGCCCACCATCCAGGTTGTACCAACGAATGGGATAGTAGAGTCACAGATTCTAGAACCTGTATATCAGAAATTAGCCTCTGATGAAAGCACTTGAATTTTTTGTAGATGGCAAAATATCGGCTGGCATACATAGGTTAAGAGAACTCCAAGGTTTGCCCACAATATGGCACTGCGGTAGATAATTCGTGCCAGGCGGGTCTCCTTTTGCTGAAACCAGAACGTAGCACAGAGTGCCCCGGAAAAGTAGATCAACAGCACCGGGGGGTGAGCATAGTGGATAACCTTGACTGCATCTAAGGCTGCAGCTGAACCAAGGGATGGATAGTGTGGGAGCCTTAAAACCCCCATCTGAGACCAAAACATCTGCCCCGGTTCTTGAGCCGTGAGTTGGCTATGGTGAGATTAGGGCCTTGAGGAAGTGTAAAGTGAAGTAGCTTTGAGGTGTTGAGTTGACGTTGGGGAGCTAGCTTCTGTAACCTTTGTCTGGCTTGACGAGAAGTAATAAAGATGTCAGACAGACCAGCACTGATAGATCAAGAGGAGCATATGAGGAAGCCTGACTAGCACGACAGAGAAGAAGTAACGAGTCTCTGATATTGCAATACATTTTTGGGTGGATGTTGAAAAAATCATGTGTATATATATACGACGGTTGTTACTTACCGTTCTGGTAATTGCAGTGGGTTGCAAGACAATTAGGAAGTATCCACAGCCGGGAGCCTCTCCGCATATACTTGCTTTCGGGAGTTAATTGAATTGGATACTGCAACTTCACTCAAGAGTAGAATAGTTATATTCTCCAATAATCAGAGCCCCAAACATACCTCCGTGACTCCTAAGTACGGATCTGGCGTCTTCCCGAGGAAGAACGTAAAAATAAATTAAGAAAGTAGGTATTCCAGTATGATCATACAGTTGCTTTATCCCCCAATTCCTCAGAATTCGATGACTTTTGGGAAATGTTGAATAGAAAGCACCAGAACGAGTGCATGTACGACCAAGCGTCCCTGTAGTGCGTCGCGTTGTCTCGACGTGGGTTCCCACAAGGGTACCCTTCTTCAAATCCAGTTTGGATAGCTGAGGTTAAAGCATTTATATATTTGCTAGGTTCACAGAGCAGCCACAGGCTTAAGCAATAGACCCAAAAGCTGAGAAAGTGAAGCGTGATTCCGATATAAGTATATTTAGTTGAATTCGAATTATTGAAATAGCCCGCTCTTCGGGGAGCTTACAGGTCAGGACTGAAAGTTTAGCCAATATGATTTTAAGTTATTCTCGCGTCTGCAACTGCAAAGAGCGAGGGTGTCTAAAATACCGCCTCGGGGTTAATCAAATATGCCCGCAGTCGCCTGCAATCATATCAATGTATCTGGCGATCTCCAAACTTGGGTCTGGGCACTCCACGTCACGAGAGGGACTTGGAGTTAAGAGTGCATAAGTCTCGCTAGACTCGGAATTGCAATATCGAAGTTTTGGAGACTACAGTACAGCAATTTACGGGGTCAACGGGATGGTATACTGCTCAACGGGATAGTCTGCAGGTGCGATGTGTTCTGTCTTATGTGCCTAGGGTCAATGCTTGCTTCAATATTAGTTGGATATTCAGGCAATAAAATAATGGATTTCATCGCGCAGACCCAACACAAGTCTATGATCGCTTGATTTTACCACCACCCAAGCCATCGGAAACCTCCTCCATCAAATCAAATCTACAACAAAACCTCCAGACCCTCAAAACCACACTCACATCACTCAAAGCCTCTTCTGAAAGTTCTTGGGAGCCTTACTCCGATTAAACCAACATACCAGTCATTAATTAACCGCTCAACTTGCTCTACAGAAACATCATACTGAAGAGCAAACATAGAGGTGGCAAACATGATCGCCGGGTCCTCAGTAAAGGCCGTGTAGTTTGTTACTCAAGATTACCTTAAGCAACGGATGGTGGAGCGCGATAAAGAGCTGGTAAAGCGGGTTGCAAAGGCTGGGTCAAAACTGGACCCAACCCCCTGCCTGACATCTGCGACCTGCACCCGAGAGACCAGTATTTAGTATACTATCCGTTAGATTGCTGTATGGCCACAAAGGCCGCGCATACAAAAAATTCTTTGAAATAAGCCCTTCAGTTTGCTTCCCAAACCAAGTCAATGTTCGTTCCCGAGTCCAGATCCCAAATGCTCGAAGTACGGGTTGGGTATTTATCCATGCCTGTTAGTGGCGATCCAGGTTGGCTGCGAGGTAGTGCAACCAGACTAGGTGTAGGGGGGTACGGTACTGCAAACCAGAGAGGTGCAAAGTATAATTAGTTCGTTAGTTACTGTAGGTATGAGGCCTACCTTTCTGTGGAGGGGATTGTGCCAACCAGAGAACTCTAATAACCCTTTATGAGACACCTACTCATGTATGCTCCCGTGCAAGCCAGACTGTATGCACGAGACTAGACTGTATGCTCCCATACAACTTCGCTGTTCTCGTGCCAGACCGATTTATTTCGATTCGCACCACTTCCTAGGAAAAATAATTTTACCAGAAACTATTTTAGTATTAGGTAGCCCATACCCGGTCAAACTCAGTCTGGTTGCACAACCCTCCTCCCGTATGTAGAGGTCAAACTAAACATATACATACCTACTTTAGGTACAGTCAAGACTTCTGCATACAAGCGCGCAGCGCCAAGGCTGCGGCTCAAATTGCACGCAAATCAGTAGGTATGTACTCAAATTCTGCATACATGAATATAAACATAAAATCACAAGAATGAAGGAAAATCTCTAATATTTAGTATACCACCCACCTGCCTTGATCACAGCTGCCACCCAACGTGGCATAGATTCATATAGCATTTTGAAAAGGATCCAGTAATCTCTTTCCAAACCATTCGGCTAGTCTCCGCTTCATAGCAGTAGTCCTCCAGGTGTGCGAATAATATCTGGATATTTTTTATATAGGCGGCGTTTAAGCTCAACCCATACATGCTCAATAGGGTTGAGATCAGGCGAGAGGGAGACATCAAATTATACTTTTTGAGGAAAGCAGTAATGATTTTGGTAGTGTGAACTGGTGAATTATCATTTTGGAAGACAGGGGTCTAAAATCCATTTTGAATACATCCCTTCATGCACTCGGAAGAGATGATGTTCAAGGATTTGTGAATAGGTAGTGGCATTGTTTAGTCCTTCCAAAAAACAGCCCCAAACCATAACTGTAGTACAGCTAGGTGGCAAAATGTTTTGTACCCTACATAAAAGGCCTGTACTTATAGAGGCTCACACCAAAAGTCTTTTCCTCCTTCCGGTTTGGGAATATTGCATATGCAATGGCTATGCACCTACGCAGCTTGGTATCATTCGGCTCCAAACGGGTTCTAATGACAATAAATTAATACCAGCCATGTAGCGATTTGTTTTACCTTTACTGTTGCTCGCATCCTATCCTGAGTAGCTTCTTTGGGCGCAGAACGTCTTCATTGTCCCTATGTTGCCGTATGCAGCGTATGCTAAGGCTACTTCACCTATGCGAAGTAACTTGGTGTATGCATCTCTAATGCAGCAGGCTTCTGGAGGGTGCCAACCAGACTATGGCCACATATGGACGTAATTATTAAGCCATTTAGGCAACCAGACTACCATTTAGGTTATATTCTAGGTAGTTATGGCTATTCTCAGGACAGTACAAGCAACAGTAAAGGTAAAATTCATCCTACATAGCTGCATTGTCATTGCAACCCGTTTTGGAGCTGAATAATACCAAGTTGCATGTGGTGCATAGACATTGCATATGCAAGATTACCAAACCGGAAGGAGGAAAAGACTTTTGGTGTGATCCTCTGTCCAACGTGCTTGATTCAGATTCATTGAATCAAATTACAGCAATTGATAGGTCGATGGGATGCAAGCAACTAGAGTGTATATTAGGATTAAGCATGCTAAATACAGGTCTCTCCGGGTATCCTCAGGCCGTGGTTTAGGGCTGAGCGTTTGTACAGAATTTCATAACACCAACAAGTTCTACTAAGAACACAGCGCCTACCTGCAGCATTGGCTAAACCAATTCTTACGGGCTAGACTATTCCATCGACCCATCAATTGCTGTACTTCTCATGTCGACTCAAGCTGATGCCTCTATAGTCCAAATGGATGCCTCCCCTAATGCCGCCTCTCCAATCTAGCAGAAGCAGCTGTCCTAAATTATTCTAGGATCAATATTAGGATATCTATGGACTCTAGATGAGGAACGAAATACTGCTGTCAAATACATTGAGATCTTAACACATATCCTGCCTGAAATCCATCTAGAAGTGAGTGAATCTCTAGGAATTGAAATCCAATTTTCATACAGGACAACTCATCAGTTTATACCTCCAAGCTTGCCTGCCAATGGTTCAAAGATAATGACTACTGGTAGATAGTTGCTGACCACCCTGCCTGCTCCCCAAACTCGAATCCGATTGAACATTTTTGGTAGTATACATGAAGTGCCCAACTTCACAAAAGTTTCTTCACCTAATAAATATGCCTGGTAGCCAGTAGTGGTGTATATAAAGGAAGCACTGGCAGATACACTGCAGGAGATTTTGGGCAGGAGATTCCAGAATCACTATTGGAGAGCCTCTACAGCTCAATGCCTCGCCATGTAGTAGGTGGAGGGTTAGTATACAAAGTATGGAGTACTACTGTAGGAATATCATATCCGTATTATATATAGAATCCACTGCATATCTATATGCAGCTAAGACTCAATTATGTGAGCTAAATGTAAGACGTGTATTAGTCTCATATGCAAATCTAGTTGTAGGTCTATACATTATTAATATATGCATATATTTCTGGACTTGGAGGGCATAACAACAAACCTTCGTAGCTCCACACAATCTAGATGATACTCATTATCTGCTGAACGAAATACCCATACAGTGCGTGGTCTTTCCTTTCTCTACACTACGTTTATTACTCAAAAAAAATCCTTCAAATCCTCAACAGTCCAGTCCTATCTTTTTACTGCCCAAGCTAGTTGTTTTCCCACAACCTCCACATTAATAGGTAGTCGTTGCTTCTATTAGGTAATGCTTTATATAAGCCACGCCAGCTTGGCATTAGCCGCAACCATTGTAACTGTATATGGTTGCCAATAATATATATCATATGCGTCACAAATAACTTTGTAGTTGGCTAGTATAGTTTCTTATCTATACACTCTTTTGAATTGTAATTATACTTAGCTTTCACTTCTTGTTTTGAAAGTACTAGTCGCTGGATCTTGGGTCGAATACATTGGAGATAGACTTCTTTTTTTTTTTAACAAAAAATAAAAATAAAAAAAGGTACTTATACTTGCAATATCCGACTTCTAGAAATACTAACACCAAAACGGATTCTTCTACATGTCCTGGTACATATCAGAGAAGTTGATTTTTTTATAAATCAGTTCTGGGCACGAGAACAGATTTCAAGAGCAAAAAGCTTTAGATCATATGAATATAATATACCAGGCGATCTGGGCCTTAGATCACCGTGAGAGGTGACCCAACCGAAGTAAGAGCTAGGCAGTACAGCGACTGGTCGCCATGGTATTCCTTTAACATAGGCATCGACTTGAAGACACAATACGCCGTGATTGGAATTGGAAGTCTTCTCATAGGTAATGTGGATCTACAAGCAATGCAGATCTAGATTGACTGTAGTCTTCTAATTGTATATACCATAACAGGCAGAACAGGTAACATCCTCCGAGAGAGTCTATTGACACTGGCTTTGTGACATCCATTATACAAAGGGCTATTCCGTGATAATATCTTACTGGACCGCGTGATGCCAACCGAGGATATTCTTAGTTCATCTAATCACCTAGCTTGCTTGGATATGCATATGCGGGCTTTCAAAACACGTATCTCGATAGACAGCAATAATTGGTGACTAGGTCTGGCCTATCTTAAGCATGTACGTAGATATACAGAACATACATATGATATAGGTCTCATTTTATGGGCTGTATAAGTATACGTAGATAGTAGCAACCTCTTGCCTTGAAGTCAAGTGCCATAAATGTATAGTTCAAGGATATAAGTCTTCGCATGAAGTTGTAACAACCACTTTTCAAAGAATTATGAAAAATCACTAGAACAAATTATGGAGGTTATATAATATCCCTCAAAAGTTTCCCATGCTTATGATACCTACATTATACAAGCAAGGCTATGTGCATCGTGACAAGGCTAAGATGTTGACTGATATCTAGATTTATTGTATGGAGAACAGTACTCAGTAACACCTTCATAACACTTCGAATGTATAACCTTAATATATAAGTACTTCTCATGGCCTGATCTCTTGATATGTTATAGAAGCCCACTTCAAATAAATAAAAAAAGAAGTGATTTCTTACTTTTTTGTTGGAGAGAAACATTTGGCGTTTTTGGAGTGAACCCAGTATCATGCCTGGATCCTAGGAGACTCTACTAATGTATAACCCGGCCGAAAGTTTATGGTTTTATTAATTTTTATGTTATTCTAGGTTTGACAACTAGGTAAGAACAAAAAAGCAAACAACGCTAAATCAAACCTAAGGAAATACCGTAAGTACAGTACCCCGGCGAAAGTATTCGCGACCCCCCCTGCAAAAAATATATGGGGAGCCTCGCGAATACTTTTGCCGGGGTATGGTATATAGTAAATAAAATAATAAAGACAAAGGGATATTTGAAAAATATAATAATAATTATTTGCAACAAATCTTCCTCTACATTAGAGGTTGGATGAGGGTTTCTCTAGCTGCTATCTAAAACTTTCGATCATATTCCTGAGTGGAGGAAAGTCTAGACTATCTACACTTTACCTTGATCAAATAGCAATACATAAAGTAGTGCAATTACATCAGTAAGCTATCCTGCAACATATGATTTGTTGTTAGGTACTCAAGGCCCTAAATTCCCACCAATCAATGATAGTGTATGGAAAGAAATTACCAATAGAGCAAAATAATATATTACTAGACAAAACTAGCAACGTGATCATAACATAAGCTTTTATTTACCTATATTCATTGATAAGAGAGGTCTCGGGTGTTCCTGTCTAACAGAGACGGCGTGCCAGAGGGATCGATTTCTCGGCCCTCTTAAGTAGACTGTGCGCGTTCATACTAAAACCGTGTTACCCTGACTTTATAGTTAGAAGCGGCATTGAAACTTAGTACCAACCACAATCTATGCCAAATTATCTCTAACTAATGAAACCCAACGAGGGTCCAGGTAATGCCTATGAACCTACGGATTAATTATTCCTACAATAATCATCTTTATATATACGACTACTCTTTACATATATACTGTACATACAGTCATAAACCAAGTCTTCTGTGGACAAGTGCACAGAGCCAAGGCCGCGGCTCAAATTGCATGCAGATCGGTACGTACCCATATTCTAAAACATATTGCATACATGAAACATAAACATAAAAGGAAATCCCTAATATTTTGTATACTATCCACCTGCCTTAATTACAGCTGCCACCCAACGTGGCATAGATTCATATACTATTTCTTCCAACGCGGACTGCAATTTCATCGAGTGTCATCTGACATTCCCAATATGCCAGGATCTTGCCCTTCACTAGATCTGACCTTTCTCGCCACTGCTTAGCCAGAGGAATATTGGCTGACATCGCTGAGATAGTAACACGCACTAGGTACTGCTGGTCTACTCACGATTAACTAACCGTTGGCCATTATATCTATACCCCTCTTTTACAACAGCATACTTAATCGTGCTTTCATTGGGCGCGGCTGTGTGCTTTTATTGGGTGCGGTCAGATGTATGCAACATAGCCCCGCCCAGCCTTGGCGCTGCGCATTTGCATGAAGAAGACTTTTTTCATGTGACTGTATATATGTACATTATCCGTCCTAATTTCTATCCCAAGATTACCATAATTTATATCAGCTAGTGCACAAAAGATGCAGGGGGTAAGTTACATTTTACGATTTCTTTGCTTCGGGAGAATTCGGGGACTTCGTTCGGGAGGGTAGGTACGTTCTTGAAGACGTGATCCCTAAGAAAGCGGGGCGGGCATACGTGCGCCTGCATGCCAGAGGAGTACCTAAATTTCGGTGCGTTTCGGGCAACTCATCAATGCTCGGGCTGCCAGACCCGGCGACACACCAGGTAGTTAGCAATTCTTCGCCCGACGGTGGTCCTGAAAGCGTGGGCCGTCGGGGGTATACATGCACCTGCATACCGGAGGGAGATACTTGCCTAGTGTGTCCCGGGGTGGCAGTGAGACTAATGAGTGCCGAAAGGAAGGGGGGAATGGTGGGTCTTTATAGAGGCGATGGCCGGCTAGCCTCGGAAAAGTGCGGGTTGGCCGTTCTTCGCGCCAGCGGGAGGCGGGCATACCTGAGCCTGCTGCCAGAGAAGGACCCCCAGCGGAGAATTCCGAGTTTTGGTGCTAACCGGATCGGGAAAAGACTCCAAAAAGAGGAATTCGAGCTGAGAATGGATTGAGCGCAAGACTGGCTGAGAAAAGGCAAAAAGACAGGCCGGTAAGAGTTTTCAATATAAAATGAATCCTCCCGCTCAACAAGCCATTTCATTATTTACCTCCCCATATTGCTATTTTTCTTTTTACTTTTTTTGCAACTGCGCTACGATCTTTTTTTATTTTATTTCAAGATGGGGACTGGGAGTAGAATGATGATATAATTCCTTCCATCTTGCATTGCAACCAGCAATTGTCAGTTGGGGGGATTTCTTGGTCAAGTTGCAAAGTCGGGGAATAGCTCTTTCTCGATTGTGAGAGTATGAAGAGGGGCCGTAGAATGAGATACGGGTTAGAGACGGGTTGAAAGGGGCGAGGGGCCCGGAGCAAAGACGCCCACAGAAGAGGACTGTTTAAGGTGATTTTTTCTACATTGCCTAGAGCTACAGAGGAAAAGACAGGACAGTGAAGGGACTAAAGTTATATGCAGAACAATAATGGGAATGAAAAGCCTAAAACCAGCAGTGCATTTATCACAACAGAGGTAATCATTCATTGAAAAAAAGAAAGGAAAGTGGGGTGTGTGCGATGCATGGTATCACATCACATCATGTCAATTCATCCGCTCATAAATAATGAGTCTTTCATTCTCACATTCTCACTTCCTCTAAATCGACCACCAACTCCCTCGCCAATAATAACGTTCCAAAAAAAAACCTCCCCTAAAAACAAAACCCAAAAAAAAGACCCCATCTCTAACCTAGCCGAAACAAGTAGGACTCCATGACCCAATGATGAAGGAACCCGAATAATACAGAATAAATACACTTTGATATAAATAAATAATAGGTTTCGTTACTCTGTACCCGTTCGCAATTCAATTGGGGCGGCAGCACTGGGCCGTCACCACCTCTTCTCTCTCTTCGCTCGTTGCTTTGTCCCATTGCTCATTGCTCATTGCTCATTATTGCCCATTTGCTTGCACAGCTCGCGCTTACAAGAGAGACTCACCAAGAGCACACCTGATCAAGGAGCACCCAGCCCTGATGGTAGCCTCCGCGCCTGGGGACTCCGCAGTGTATCCGGGAGCAATTGGGTTGACCTCCATCAAGTCCATTCCAACAAGGGCACCCGTGGCGTGAACACACTCGCAGATAAAGTCGCCCTCCCGCAGAGTCAACCCTCCTCGAACGGGAGTTCCTGTGCTGGGAGCCCACATGGGGTCTAAAGCATCGACATCAAAGCTGAGATACGTCGGGCCAAGACCCTCATAAATATATCCTCCGCTGATTCTCTCCTCACCTTTGAGTCTTTGACACCCTTGATATCAGGCCTATCAAGACCAGCAAGGTGCTCCAGCGCGAGCTCGACACAGCGGCCAATTCCTCACCGGTCAATGCCGTGCTTGGAGAAAATTGTCCCTGAGTATCTTTTTCTCCGGGATATCGACATCACGGAGACCAATGTACACGAGACGCTTAGCTTCAATTGCGGATCCCGCATGCATGAGGTCCTTGAGCCAGGAAAAAATTGAGAAATGCGCAGGGCATGCCGTGGATGGAGCCGGAGGTGGAGGTTTTGGGGGTGTTGATGGCGGCGTGGGCGTCCACCCAGATGACATTCAAGCTGCGGTTGAGACGCTCTCGGATGGCACGGGCAGCACCCGAGATGGATCCGATAGCGATGGAGTGGTCCCCGCCGAGGGTGAGTGTGAGACGGCCTTCTTTTGCATGAGAGTAGACTTGGGAGGAGAGTTTTTTGGTGGCGACGGAGACGGAGAGGGGATTTCTCAAGTTTAGTTGGGGAGGGTCTTCCTTGGGGAGGTCGTCAGCGTAGGTGTGGATGGTGTTGTCATACTGGAGGGTGTAGCCAAGGGTCTCTCTGAGGTCATCGAGGAGGCCGGCTTTGACGAGGAAGTCAGTGGCTACCTCGACTCCAGGTTTACGCTGGGCGGTGTTAATAAGAGTGAGCGAGATTGTGGGGGGAAGAATTCGGTAATGGGGAGGACAAACCTGTCCTCCGGAGAAGCCAACAGAGACGAGACCGAGCTGGTTCCCTGAGGGGAGGTAGCTGGGGATGACTAGGGAAGGAGAGGTCACCGTGGCTGGAGATGGGGGTGGGCTGAATAGTCGGGGAAGGGACTTTCTCAGCGAAAAGCATGGGGTATATAAGTAAATGTGAACCTCGTGTTGCAGCTGAGCTGAGAGTCTGCACGATACGGAAACTAACGTCAGAATCGACCTGAATATATATCTATCTGTGATTACAAGGTCCTCGACAGGGGTCACTCGAGACAGTGCTTACCGTAAGGTTTAACCTGATAAGAAGCCTGAGCCGGATGGAGCGAGATGGGGAGGAAGGTCCTGCCCGCTTATATACCTGCTGGCCCGGGTGTCTCACCCAACCGTCCACTCACAAGTCACAACCCCCATGTTTGTTCAGCAGATGTGGAACACAATACGACCATTCCGAAGGAAGAATTGTTCACGTGGATCTCAGCAGGTTACCCATTTTGACCAACCAGATCTCAGCAGCTTCCCAGTCTTTGCACCCCAACCAGATCTCAGCAGCTTCAGCAGCTTCCCCTCTCAGCAGCTTCTTATAACGACATACGAATTCCAACCGTTTTCATCCGCGGGGTGACGGTTGAGCGACTAAACGTTGCGTTGGCACTATCTGTTGGTCGAGCCAACGCTACCACCAATAGGGGAAGACATGGGTTCCTTTGGGGGACATAGTGATGGGCAAGGAGAAGGGCCGGAGCAGGCCTCACGATGGGAATGGACAGTAGAAGTGGTCAGTTCGTGGGCGGATTTCCTTCACGATGACCATTTTTTCTTCGTTGGCACGGACGGTGCCTTTCGGAAGGTGGTCGCTGGCGTGGAAGCCGGGGAGACCTTCAAGGAGTGGTGGGAAGCAGCGGTGGCGGTTATTGCCGCGGAAGTTGGGACGACGGAAAGGGTAGTTTTGGCCAATTTGAGGCAGACGGTATCGTGGGGGGCGACGGATGTTTCCAGGGTAAATTTTACGGAGAAGAGAGCCCTCAACGTTCAGATTATTCCCCTGGCACAGTTTTACACAGAAAGCCAGGAGGCGTCGGCAAGTCAGAAAGGCAATTTTGCCATCGTTACGGCTAGAATGGAACCGGTGGGAGACAGGCTGGCAGAGGTGGTGGATCGCGAGGCTTCGAACAAGAAGGGACCGGAGTACAGAGCTCCGACCGTCGAACAGGTCAGGGATGAAGCGTTGGGAGTTGAGGATGGGGACGGAGATATTGGAATGGACGAGTATACGGACGATAGTCTTACGGAGGATGAGGATCAGAGGGAAGAGGATGGCTTAGCAGATGGCGAGGACGAGGAGGATAGAGGGGGGAGAAAGAAGGATCAGAAATTGATTGTAGCCATGCCAGAAGATTTTGTGACTGGTGTAGTCAGGATTGGGGAGGCCGTCAAGGCTGTCCATGATTTTTACGAAGACCTGAAGGAGGAAAAGATAGACGGTTTCTTTCATCTCAGCAACAAAGCGAATAGGAGGGTGATGAAAGCCCTGAGGAGCCTGGCCGATGCGGCAGCCGTGGTATGGAATCTGGGTGTGGTAGCCAGGAAAGAGGGGGAGAGTGATCTGGCGCGACACCTAGTGAATGACGAATCCAGGGTGTTTAGGAAGTTGGAAGAGATCGATGGCATGGTCACCGAACTACATGCTAAGGCAGGTTTGGCACCGACAAGGGCCAAGAAGAGGATGGAGAGAGAAGTGGAGGAAAGAAGGAAGAAGGAGCGGGAAGTGGCACTGAAGAAACAAGCGAAAACCTGGGCACAGAAGGTGGCTAAGCAACCTCCCCCAGCACTGTCCATTCAAGATGAGGACGAAGAACAGGAAAAGGGGGTCTTCTCAGTCGAGAACCCACCTAAAGGACCCAAAGGCAGAGCAACTCCGTTGGTGCTCTGTATAATCAGAGTGGCCCCCAGCATTAACTCGTCGGAATTCGCCAAAAGAAAGGATGAAGCGATCAAGTGGTTTGAGAAAGAGATTAGGAGGTGTTATGGAGGTAGGGAGATTAGAGTGGTGGACATCAAGCAGGAGAGGGATGGGGAGAGAAAGATTAAATTGGAGCTCCCGGAAGGTCTATCGAGGACTCAGGCCAAGGACGAAATTCCGGGGGTTATCAGGAGGATACTCAGAGACATTAAGGAAGTTTTCTGGGACATACCAGTATGGAAGTTAGTTGTCCACGGGGTACCTTTCGAGGAGAGGGAGACACAGGCAGCACTTAGGGCTAAGCTTGAGGAAGAAAACGGATCGATGAGCTTGTCTAAGAGGAGCATTCAGAGGTTGGTCAATAAGAGACTTAAACAGAAAATAACTCCGGTGGTTTTGGAGTTTGAGGATAGGGAGGAGGCAATAAAGGCAGCTCAAAAAGGCATAATCATGGATGGCGTTGCTAAGATTGCAGTTCCTTACAAGCCTTTGGGCGGACAGACCCCGGGGACCAGCAGCGGGGCGTCACGCTCGGCGGGGCAGCAATTGGGGGCTAGAAAATGTTTTAATTGTGGGAAACCAGGACATGTTTCCCGAAACTGCAAGAACAAGAGGGTAGAGATAAGAGCCTGTTTTAAGTGTGGCGTGCAAGGTCACCTCAGCGCGGATTGCTCGAAGGCGGCATCAAAGAAATGTTTTGGATGTGGAGCGGAAGGACACATTCGAGCTCAGTGTGGAGGTCTTCGTGGAGCACCTAGGGCAAACGGGCATTGCAATAGAGGGACGGCATCTAAGAATAATCAAGAGGGGATTCGAGGGGAGTGGGATTCTGCAGGTCCCAGCAACGGCGGTACAGGGACTGGCAGTTGGGGGGCACGTTTCAGAGGTGGTAACAGGGATTGGCATGTAGACGACGCCGATACCCCGAATAGATGGTAGACAAACCCATCCGAGTGGTGGTTTTCAACTCGGTTAAGAGTTGGAAAAATGTACCGGTAGATGAGGTGGTGGGGGAGGACGGTGTTGGAATTTTTCTATGTTCTGAGAGACCGAGGGATGCTTCGGGATGGGATTCTAGGGGATGGTGGCAGGAAGCAGGTATGGCGGCTGTTTGGATAGAAAAGGGCGAGCTGGAAAAAGGGCGATGGGTTTTTCCGGAAGAATTAAGGGGGGTGAATTGGGTCGCTGCTGTCAACGCGGACTGGGTATTAGTAGCGGTTTATAGGAAGGATAAGAGCGTATTTGGTCAGGTAGAAGAGACTAGCGCATGGTGGGCGGATTTGGTCTCGAGGTCTGTGAATGCGGCTTACGAGGGGGGAGGTAGACGGCTTGTCATAGCGGGAGATGTGAATGCGGAGGACGACGCTTGGTTAGGAGATTTCTCTGGGTCGTTAACTTGGGGGGAATTGAGGAATCCATTACATGGCGAGGTCATTACGGGAATTGCAGAGGCAGCGGGGCTTAAATTGGTTTTTGATGAGACGGATCCTTTCACGAGGAGAGGGCCTAACTCCAGACAATCGGCGATTGATGTGATATGGTCTTTGAGAAGCCTTCCGACTCCGAGGAAGAGATGGGGTACATCTGACCATGCCTATTTATATTTAACGCTTGGAAGTCAAAAGTCGGAAAGTAACCCCATTGTCAAGACGGTCCCGGTGGCTAGGGCATCAAAGGTCAATGGGAGGAAGGTGATGAGGCTCATAGAAGGAGCGAGTGGTGAACCTGGTGAAGGGTGGTGGCACCTGCTTGCCAGTCTGACTCGGAAACATCGAACCACGGTTAGGGAGGTTAAGACAAAATCGATTTGGTCGGAGGAGTTGGAGACTTTGAAGAAATGTTTGCACAACAAGACTAGGAAGAGCGCAGCTCAGCCGCTCAATAGGCAAGCAACTCGGGAAAGGAAGGAGGCAAGGAATGCCTTCAGACGTGAGTGGAGAAGGTGCAAGAGAGAGGCGAAAGTGAAAAGGGAGGAGGAGGTGGTCGAAGGGTCGAGGGCCGGTTTACAGCCTGCATTTCGGTTCCTTAGGGGGCAAGAGGGAGCGAGAAAGCAGGCCAATACGGTAAACTTTCCATCCCCCCAACTGGAGACGGAAACTTTGGGGGATACTATTGTTAGACTCAGGGACCATAATTTTGGGCAGGAGTCAGGCGGAGCAAGTCTGTGGATGAGGGAGCATAGGGAGAATGACTGGGTGGGGGGAGGAACTATACCTGAGTGGGACAAGGTGGTGAGGGGAATGAACTCCAGGGCGGCAGCTGGGCCTGACGGGGTCACTTGGCGGTGCGTGGTCAGGATATTGGAGTCAGACCAGTGCCAGGATAAGCTGAGGAAGGAGATGGAAGATGCATGGGGACGGGGCGAACCCAGGGAGGGGTGGAGAGCCGTTAGAGTGAAGTTCATCCCAAAGCCAGGCAAATCAAAGGAGGCTTTGAAGTCGGCAGGGGGCTGGAGACCCATAGGGATTATGAACACTGTAGGAAAGATTTATAGTGCGGGAATGGCAAGGGATATCGCGGAAAAAGTAGTGTGGAAGGAAAAGGCATATGGGGCCAGAAAAGCAGTGGGGCCAGTAGATATAGTATTCAGCTTTCTGAATTTACTGACGGCAGCTATGCAGGACGTAGGCATGGGAAGTGGTCTATCGGCTGGGGAGAAAAGGACAGTAGTTGCCATTTTCTTTGATATTAAGGCGGCTTTTCCGAGTACATCAGCAAGACACCTTAGGAGGATCTTGAAAGCCCATCCTGAACTGGACCATTGGAAAGCCGACATTGAGAACAGATGTAAGGCTAGAACGGTGAAGGTGGAATGGGAGGGGTTGGAGGGGGATGAGGAGATGACTATGGCGGGGCTCGATCAGGGAGATCCAGCTTCCCCTATTCTTTGGCAATTAGTCATGGAAGGCATATTAACTGATATGAGGGCGGATTTGGCAAAATCTGTGCCAGAGGCAGATATTTTTGCAGATTCGTATGCAGATGATGGCCTACTTGGAACGAGTGGGCGCCTTAGTGTGAAGACTCTTCGGGAAAGGGTAGAAGTGATTGGTAGTACTATCGTTAGGATTTGCGGGGAATGGGGCGTACAGGCCCCAGTAGAGAAAATGTCAGCGGTCGTTAGAGGCAGGGTGACTCGGAATCAGGCCTTGACGGTGTGGCCACCGGGTATTCCGAAGCCCTCCAATAGGGTGGTTGTGAGACTTGGGATTCTGATACCAGTGAGCAAGACCATTTCCGCTGCTCTGGAAGAGACGGCAGCGGGCAGGGTCAAGGCGGCTAGAGGGAAGGTAGTGATGATACGAAATATGGCTAGGGAGGCAGGATGGTGAGGTAAGACATTGGTAGAAGTTCTGATTGCGGTAGTCCTTCCTACGCTTGTCTACAGATGTGAGACATGGAAGGCGATGGGATTTGTGGAAAAGATAGATCGGGAGTGGTATAGGATGATTAAGATGGGTCTTCAATAGCAAGGGACTATCGCGAAAAGGGCTATTCTGAAAGCACTCGATATCCCGAGCGTGTGTGAATTTAGATTACACCTCAGGCGAAGATTATCCATCAGGACAGCAAAAATGCCAGGTCATCCATGCGAATTAGGGGGACCTGAGTCCGTCAAGGCACTGCGCGAATGGTTGGAAGACCCGGTAGTGATTGAGCCCTGGGTCATGGGGACGGGTGAAACTCGATGGACTGTGAGGAACGATGGGTTGGGAGATCCTCCGGATAGGTCGGACTCAGAGGTGTGGAAGCGAAGGATTCGAGCTGTGGTCTAGTTTGCTTTATCGGAGGAAGGTAGGACTGTTTTTTTCACGGATGAGTCGGGCGTTGGGGATAGAAGGGAGGGTGCGGGGGTGGTTAGGGCATGTGGGGGAGACGTTTTTTCGGAGCCTAGGGCTTTCTCCCTGGGAGAGGGGCTGACAGCTGGGGATGCAGAGATGGAAGCGGTAGCGCTCGCAGTTGGGAGGACTGATGGGAAGATTCTCGTTCTGACGGATTCAATGGATGTGGTTACGAGTCTAACGTCAAAGGCGAGAGAAGCCAGATCGGAAAGGGAGAGATGGCTCAGAGCGCAAGGCGAATGCCCACAGATTATGTGGATACCTGAACATGTGGGCATTGAGGGAAATGAGAGGGCCGATAGGGCAGCAAAGGAAGGGGCTATGGCTACGAATTACCCCGCCAGGTCGTCGATCACGGTCGCGGCCGCCAAGGCCAAGGATTCGGAGATGTGGAGCATAGCGAAATCGGATGAGGAGTAGGGACAGGGCAGATTGAAAGAATGGCCATTAACACTAGTCAGGACTCTGATCAGGATACGGCAGGCGACGGGGGCATGCCCCTTGTGTGAGAAGGAAGTGGAGACGGGGGAGCGCAAGGACAATCGCACTCATCACATTATGTGTGAGTGCCTTCCGCTGGAAGAAGCGCGGAGGCGAACCGGACTTTTCGACCCTGCAGTTAGAGGTGAAAAGAGAGGACACGCGGGATAGAACGTATGGTTGGGGAAGGATAAGATAGCTAGCACCGAGAAATTTATTAGAGAGATGTCTAAGGCTTGGAAAGCCGTTGGAAGATGGATGAGGGACGGGCCCTTAGAGGTACTATGGAATCTTACGAGTGTTTTCCAGTAGTTGGGAAAGCATCTCATGTCCGTGTAGGAAGGGATTATAGGAGGAGGCATTCTTTTCTTTTCTTTTTCTTTTTTCTTTTCCTTTTCCTTTTCTTTTTAGGGTGGAGGGGCGGCTGAGTCAGTTTCACCTTTGTAAGGGGATTCTTGGCATCGCTCAGGAGACGTAAAATAAATAAAAATCCCTCCCCCTCCCCCACCACACAAAATCTGGCCGGCCCGTATGCTTTCTGGCCGGCCCCACGTCCCAAATCCTCACTTCACAAAGGCCTGCGGCAATTAGCTTTGTCTCATGTACAAAAAGCGCCAACCAGAACTACGAGAGGTGTGTCTTGACAGGGCTCATCTTACCAGACCGCTCAGATAAGGCCTCAACCTACCCTGGACGTTCTCCTTCCATCACCTGGGCTCTCCACAGTCGGTGGGTCGTGCAACCAGACTACACCTGGGCCCGGACCCAGTTTCCTCTAAGTGTTACCTAGACCGGACCGAGTGACCAATGACATCAGTGGTCGCAACGGGCCAGGCCGCCCTACAGGCCGGGCAAGCCGGCCAAGGTCCGTGCTGGCCTGAAACAGCCTGGGCCGCCCCCGGCGGAGTATCTGGTGGTCTGGGCCGACCTCTAGGCTACGCAGGCCAGTCCAGGTCAGGCAGGCCGGTCCAGGCCATGCAGGCCGGTCCAGGTCAGTCCAGGCTGTAAAGTCGGTTCAGACAACCCTCCGACATCAATTGTACTGCAATAGGCAATTCATCTATATAAGGGCACGTATTTCCAGCCAGATATAGATTTACCGTAATTCATCACAATATCCTCACCGCATTCAAATTGAATTGAAGGCGCTGTGGTTGGTTTCCCCTTGGTCTTATGTATTTTCTTTTCTAATCTATCGAAGAGTTATATGTTTAGTTAGCATCATGTCATGATTGTTATCATTCGGCGCTTTAATCCTTTAATCAAAATGGTACTTGTGTGAGCTTCGCCGAGGTGGCAGAGGCCGGTCCAGGCGGTCCAGGCGGTCCAGACGGTCCAGGCTGGTCCAGGCCAGCCCAGGCCTGGCCCGCCCGTTGAGAAAACTGGGCCACTGTCCATGCCGGCTGCAGGCTTCAACATCGCGGGCTCATCTAAGCCTTGCCTTAAGTGAATACCGGTAGGCTGCCAGCGTCGGAAGACATCATGTGCGCGTACAGTGGAGGCTTTCCCTGTAACTTTGTGGGCGCAGTTGGAAATTGACTGATGTTTGAGCAAAATAGGTTGCTTGTTTCTTCTGGAACTTCCCCAGCCCTTGCAGGCACTTCCGTAACTACCCAGCACCCACGCCGGCGGAACAGATGCGCTGCCTACTGCGCCATCAAGGAAAAAGTACATATCTATTCCATACAGCAAAATCGACATGACGTGCCAAGGCCAGGGTTAACATCAAGGGAGTTTTTATAAAAATAAAAAAAAACATCAAGGGGCATAAACTGATACTTCACTTCTAATAACAGGCCTGGTACAAAAACAACTACCTGAAGAAACGTAGGACAATATACGACGGTGATTTATGCAGCTCGCCCGATATGTCAACTTAGAGATGAACGGATAGCTGGAATCACGAAAATGGCAAGTTAGAGACAAGGCAAATGAAGGGATATAGCGGCGGGACCGCGCTGATGTACATAATACACAGTGACCCTTATTTATTCCACATGGCTTTCATGTTCATCATCCTCTTCCTCTTGATATCGCTATTCCCTCTGGTGTCGCCCCCTCCTTATCCATAGAACCCCCGCTCAGTATATGCAGCAAATTGCATTACCTGTACCTCTTGGATGGCAATGAATTGTGCAGGCGCGAGCTGCCTTAAAACAGCTGCACAAGTTGTTTGTGCAGTGTGTAGGAAACCTCGTCTGCACTGGGGAATTTGCCTCTGATTATATCTTCTTTCGCTTGTCGCTCTATTTTCTAATTTTTTTTTAATACCCGCCTTTTATCCGCATCTCCAAATTATGCCCCACCGAGTGGGGTTGTTCAACTCCACTTCTTATTTTCCGGACCTGCTAGACCGGTCTAGTCCATTTTATGTGGTTGTAGGTCTGATCGAGACTACAACCTAGCTACGAGAGGTCCAGACTAGGACAGTCATGCCATGAAAAGTCCTCTGTCGTGACTGGGCCGGAACATATATAAAACAATGTGATTCCCTCAATTGATTTAAAGAAATAAGTTTGCCAAGTTCAACAAAGAGTATAAGTGGAGCCGCTGATGGCTACTATAGCTACAGGAAAAAAAAAAGGGTGATGTATGATTGTGTTTCTCAATTCTTACATTAGGGGTAGGTACGGAGTATTCAAAGTTAAGATTTTCGGACGGAAATAACGTTTTTCTTGGCAAGGCCCTTTTTCGGCAAATCTAGAGAACTTTGGTGCGATTTGTGCCAAGAGTAAACAAATGGTATCCTAGGTTAGTCACCCCATAATAAAATTTGACTTAGGTACTTATGATTGCGCACGGGGGCTAAGTAGAACAGGTGATAGCAGAGGAGATAAATAGATGCCCTACAAGAGTTAGATCAGGAGTTGGAGGATGCTGTCATGGAGGAATTGGATCCGGAGGAGGATGATGAGGGTAATGAAAGTGATAGCTCTGATTCTAGCTGGAGCACAGCCTTGGACGTCCTCGTTTGATGCAATCATGGAAGATTTGGAATCGAACTAGAAGAATCCATAGTACTTGGGCTGGCAGAGGTTAAGAGACACCGTTATTTAGAGGCTCGTACTCCGTACATCAGGTATACCTAAGGATCTTGATTTTGCAGATGAGATCCTTCCCCATCTCCAACCAGACCGCTTTCAGCAGTTCTTCCGCATGTGCAGAACCAGCTTCCTATATTTCCACTCAAAGATTGAAGGTCATCGGATTTTGTTACTTCACGTACTTACCTCGATCCGTTGTAGAAATACCCCGTTGGTTGAGGCAAGGATCTGTAGCGTTACGTAGAAATCTCGGGGGCATGAGACTAAACCTGGAGATAGCTGACTAATATAAAATCCGTATGAGCCTGCTGCTCTTTTTGACAGGGTACTCAAAGCTTGGCCATTTTTCCGGCTGTAAATTTCGCACTTTATTGTTGGATACGGAATCAGATAAGCATTCTTCTTCTTCTTTTCTTTTTATAGATGTATCTTTATCAGATCCTAGTGACAACCCAAGGATTGTTTGCACAAACTTGTTCAAATAAAGGGATTTAGCAACTTAGATTCTTGTTAACTTTCTTGTTAAGTTACCATGGCAACCCGACAACTTCCGATGTTACTGAGCAGCAAATTTTTTAACCCACACACACTTTTGCTTTTGAACCATCAATACCTACCTAACCCCTCTTGCGCTTGCTCTCTACCTTCGAATAGTTATCAGAACACGTCCAAAATCTCAATATGGCTCGTCAGGATTCAAGCTCCTCTTCAAACTCCAGAGTGCGAGTTATCTCATAGTATAGACCGAACATAAAATTACCCATGTGCAACCTCCTTTCCTGAGCGCTACCTCAAGAACCTCGAGGTAGAACTGGTGGCTTGCAGAAGAAACTTATTCACCTTTGTAGTCTACACCAAGGAGAGCACGACATGGGAATAAAAAAGCCTTTGGATTGAAATCTGTGATCTCTTAAAAGATGAGATTGGGAACATATTGCTCCTAGTGCCATAGCTACATTCTGCGTTTCATTATTATTTTACGAATCTTTATTTATTTATTTATTTCCTCACTAACTTTTGGCCTATTTCTGTGGTAGCCATAACATTGCAAAATTATCCCGAGTCTAGTTAGTTTTGGTGGTGATCCCTGGGTATCAAGAAAAGTCTTAAGCGGTGATTTACAATAGGGTTGGGAGGCTGCTCAGAGGGATTGATGGAATTGGCTTCTTTTGGAGCAATAAATCTTTTCGAAGCTCGGACTTAGCTTCTAGGACGTATGACGGGCAGCTCGTTTGGAACTGTTTGACTAGTTTTGTAATTTTCAGTGCTTGCAACATTGTAAATCTTAAAACTTCTAGAATACCATAGGAAACTCGCCACCATATAACTATGTAGGACATCTGGGTCCATTGGGGCCTCCCTTTTTTTTTTTTTCCTTTTTTTCTTTTGGGGAGGGGAGGGGAGGGGGAAGTCTATCCCATGGACTGCCCCTTCACTATCGGTTCGAGCTCAAACCTTTATATGTCATAGAGGATTCTGTATAAGAACTGGGAGTGGGCGGAAAAGATATTAAAAAATGGATAAGTCTATAGCAGGGTCGATGCTGGAAGGCCCTAGGAGCTGCATTCTCTACGATGAGTAAAGTAGCGTTACTCTCAACTTACTTATAACTAACTTCGGTGGTATGTAACTATAACTGTCTAGCTTCTGCAGTTAGTATTAGTTGATTTTTGTGGCGGGTAGGTTGAAGATGGTTGTTGTGACTACAAATAGCAGCCTCAGTTAGGATATCTGCGGAAGGTTGACAACGGTGATTATTTGTTTCTCCAAACTAAGTACCAGAGAAAACCCTGAAACGAAAACCTGCGAAAAAAACGTCGTTGTTGTGCCAAAACTCCAGTATGATAACTACTTAGGTACTCCTTACAAGTTACCCCCCGAGGGCAGATTCCAGCAGAATCTTGGTTTTCTTGCCCTCTTCCGTGGTAAGCAAACTTGACCAACTCACAGGTAGCTTAATAATGAAGTATCTCCAAAATCGACACGGGCACACCCCTGTGGAAGGCGGCTTGTGGGCCGGGCAAGTTTATCGGTTTTTCTACGGACAAGGATATTGAAGAATGGCTCTTCTCCCGGGGAAGATAAGCTCGTGGTTATTTGTGCGTGGAGGGGTGGCAGGGAGTAATATAAGTCAGAGTATGTTGGATGGGTATAGTAAGGAATATGGAGGACGTCGTGGCCGCGTAGAATTGATACCTGGAATGAGCACATTGTAGTAGTAATTGAACGAACATCAGAATTTCAGAGTAACGATATTGACATGGAAGCTGCGGTGGATCAAAGCTACATGCACCTTTAAAAATACCGGGGGGGTAATAATATTCAATCTGTCTCTTTATTTACACTCGACTCCTCTACACCGTAGATGCATGGAATTTATACGTAAATGCGTGAGTACTCTAACCAAGAGGAGAAAAAGTCATAAGGAATAATAATGCGCCGGGCACAACCCTTGCACCCATATGCTATAAAACCACAAAACGTGTTTTCACAAAGCTCAAAAACCAACTCAAACGCCAATAAGCTCCCACCGCCCCCCCACAAAAAAAAAAAAAAAAACACCACCGCGGCCAAAAATGCAATAGAAACCAACAACTCCCTATAACTCTGCCTCCTTCTCCTTCTCCTCCTTCTCATCTTCCGTCCTAAGCCGGGTCAGTAACGCTGGACCAACTTTACTCCCGTTTGATCTTCCTAGCTCCTTGCTAATCCACTCCCCGACTCTGCTTACTCCCTCTAGATTCACGCCCGTCTCCACACCCATCCCATGCAGGAAATATGTCAAGTCCTCGGTACTCACATTCCCCGTTGCGCCCTTGGAGTAAGGACACCCACCTAGCCCGGCCACACTCGAGTCAAACGTCCTCACGCCTAGATACAGCGCTGTCATAGCATTGACCAGAGCTGAGTTATAGGTATCGTGGAAGTGGCAGGCGAGCTTAGAAACCGGGATTGCGTATGGCTTGCTGAGGATGGTAGTGAGAAGTACCGATGTCAATGGCGGTGTACCCGTGCCATTAGTATCCCCCAGAGAGACCTCGTAGCATCCCATATCAAGAAGCTTCTTTGTGACTTCCGCAACTCTAGTCGGTGGCGTAGGACCATCATATGGGCAGGAGAAAATCATAGATATATATCCCCGAACCCTGATGCCTCTATCATGACAAAGTTCTAGGACAGGACGGAACCGCTCCAAAGACTCATCAATACTGCAGTTTATATTCTTCTGGCTGAAACCTTCACTCGCACTCGCAAAAATGGCAATCTCTTTGAGATTTGTAGTTCCCAATCCCAATGCACGTTCTAGCCCCTGCAGGTTCGGCACGAGGTAGGGGTACGTGATACCCTCTGATTGAGCACCACTTACGGAATGTTTATCAAGGTATTGCAAGATCTGTGGGGTATCCGCCATCTGGGGTACCCATTTGGGGCTCACAAACGCACCGGCTTCAATTACTGAGAGCCCGGTCTGAGAGAGTTTTTCTATTAATGCGAGTTTTGTTTTGGTGGGTACAATGGTTTTCTCGTTTTGGAGACCGTCGCGCGGGCCAACTTCAACGATTTTGACGAAATTGGAATGCAGAGCCGGGTTTTGCCAGCATTTAGTTGTATGGAATTTGGACGTATCGACGGCCATTGCGGTATAGGATCTGAGGAGGGAAGGATGCAGTGCACCTTCTGGTGGCAGTTTGAAGGTCGTGATGGGAGAAACAGCGCCTGCGGCAGAGGTGCTGGTTATGTTTGGGATAATGCTGCCTTGCTTGAGCGAAGAGCGAAGTGCAACAGAAGCTCGTAGAGAGAGTAATCTAAAGAGCATCATCATCCAAAAGAGAATTTTTAGGATACTGTACATAAATATTTTTATTTTCTAATTAGCCTTGCGACAGACAGACGAGAAGGCTCCAAGCTCCGCACGACGCAAAGTTGAGGCGCAAATAAGAAAAGCAGGTAAATATGATAGTGAGATACGGCGATGGGAGGCTCCGCTCGTATACGTACGGAGTCAGCCAGCGAAAATGTAAATATAACCGCTGGCACTACTGGACCTCGGCAAAAGGAAACTGGGAAGGGGCGAAGCACGAGGTTCTGCGATTTGCTTGTTGGTGTGTGGGATATGTGGTATGAACAAGGTATGATGTGAGGCAGCAACCGAGAGAGCGAGGAAGGCAAACCTGGTTGGAGATGGATAAAAAAAGGAGTACTATACATCTTGTTACAGTCACATGAAAAATGCAAGCGCGCAGCGCCAAGGCTGGGCGCGGCTCCGTTGCATACATCTGACCGCGCCCCACACAGCAGCGCCCAATAAAAGCGCTTATTGAAAGCACATAAGTATGCTGGGGGTATATCTAGATATAATGGCCAACAGTTAGTAATCGTGAGTAGACCAGCAGTACCCAGTGCGTGTTACTTACCTAGTCTCATGCCACAGCGGCGAGAAATGTCAGATCTAGAGAAGGGCAAGATCCTGGCATATTGGGAATGTCAGATGCCACTCGATGAAAAAAGCATTATATGAATCTATGCCATGTCGGGTGGCAGCTAGGATTAAGGCAGGTGGATGGTATACAAAATATTAGGAATTTCCTTTTTATGTTTATGTTTCATGTATGCTATATGTTTATAGATGGGTAGGTACGTACCGATCTGCATGCAATTTGAGCCGCGGCCTTGGCTCTGCGCGCTGTCCACAGAAGACTTTTTCCATGTGACTGTACAGTTAGGGTTGCGGCGGAGGATTCTTGTTTCTAGTCTGGTTTGAAAAACCGAATAAAAAAAAAGGTTGTATTTTTTTATCCGGTGGTTTACGATGAAAAAAAGAATTCGGGTCGGGGAACAAGTATTCGGGAAAATCACAACTAGAGTACCGGATATTCCGGTGGATATTTTTTTTATTCGGTTCATACATATCCAGGTAGATATATCACGAGACTGCATAGCTGCTCAGGGGCATAACTTGGCGTATTCAGCATAGCTTAGCGTGGTTAAGCAACGGCACAACAAAATGAGACTTGAAATTCTCAAAGTCCTTTTTTGTATCCGTATGAGCGCTTAGCATAAGTAGCTACTTAACTCAACTCATTTCAACCGGCATAGCAACTCATCTCAGCAGCACCTCCAACCCTTCGGAGATCACAGGCCTGAGTGCCACGAATAGGACCAAGCCCCTAAAGGAAAGGTACGTTCCTAGTCTGGTTGTACTTTCCTTTCATATATGCACTGCAAGAAAGGTAGTCCCATACTATTTATTTATGTATGTATAGGATATACAAAATTGACGGAGATAATAGCAATCCCCCTTGTAGATAAACTCGAGACTACACACACAACTGCCACATACAAAGTTTTAGTATATCGATTACAGTTAGAACCTGGTCATTAGATCTCACACTAAGTGCGTCACTCGCTCTAATACTCGCTCTAATACTCGCTCTAATACTTGCTTTAAACTCGCTCTAATACTTGCTTTAAACTCGTCTAATACTCGCTCTAATACTCGCTCTAATACTTGCTTTAAACTCGCTCTAATACTTGCTTTAAACTCGCTCTAATACTTGCTATAAACTCGCTCTAATACTTACTCTAATACTCGCTCTAATACTTACTCTAATACTCGCTCTAATACTCGCTCTAATACTTGCTATAAACTTGATAGTACCACATATTGTGGTCTAGGATACACTAGCGGGCCTGGCATCATGTTAAATAGAGCTCGATGATGTTCCTGGGAGATTATCGGACGAACATCCAGGAATATGACCTATACGTCCTATCAAAACTCGCTCTAATACTTACTCTAATACTCGCTCTAATACTCACTCGCTCTAGTACTCGCTCTAATACTCACTCGCTCCAATACTCACTGATTGGCATCTATAGTTCAATTATCTCCTAACATAAAAGTGTCTCGCTTCATTTCTAAAGGCAGCATTCTCAGACCAGGCCTCGCATACTCTCAAAGCTTTCTCCAATAGTACTTTGGGTAGCTAACAATTTAGGGACGGCCTGCTCCTCAGCTTGAATAGTTCTCCAATGTTTTGCAGCTAAGTTCGGAACTTGTTTCTGTGGTCTACCTCTAATTTCAATTCGTTGGCCATCGCGGCTATATTGGGCCCGACTAGGCCTCTTTTTAGCTGATTTCTGTAGATGTTCCGACATGAATAATGAATGGTTGTTGATGTTTACGGGAATACAGCATTGGTTGGACGTTGATAAATTTATATTTGCTACAGAAATGTGTTGTCGTAGGCCAAGCTACCAGACTAACACACCCGCAACTGGCCGTCCTCCCAATCAAGACTAGCCCTATCTCAGACGCGACAGCGGTTTGTCTCGGGATACCTATTGTACAGAAACCCATAACAACTGTGAGCGGTCGAAGCATAGTCTGTTATGGGCGCATTGCGTATGGGGGAACGTTCGATGTCGGGTGGTGACGGCTATTTTAAGATGGCGGATAGGAATGTCGCGCAGTGGGGACCAAGTTCATTTTTTGGGGGGTATTTAAAGAGGGACTTGGGATCAAATCAAGTTGTGGTGGGTACTATAGTGCTCGATATCGATCACGTTCCCGGACGAACCACGACACATCTGGCATCATCACGACTAACCCAACCCAAGGTCTCTAGTTGGGATATATATTGTAAAAAGGTGAGTTTATAGAGATTACATACTTTTCCTTTGATTGTGGATGTTCCTGAGAGGTGGAATGGAATGGAACTCATTAGTTAACGTTTTCTGTACTTAGTCGTTCGCCATACGAACTCATTGACTACAATCTCAACATACCTCACAATTTAACCCGGACTCCCCTCACAATTCACCTCCACCGTTAACGCGGTGACGTTTTCGTGACACTGTCCTCATCACTGAAACCAGTACTGCCACTCCCCCCCCCGACGAGCGTACGGTAGCCCTCGTAGCTGCCGAACCTCCTTCCCCCCTCCCTCTCTTCAACTCAACAAACATTACGATGGATCACTTCACCTCCTCCCTCCCCCATCTCTCCAGTACCCACATCGGGAACTTCCTCACTTCCCCACTGAGCCTCCCCTCGATATCCACCCTCCTCACAGGCTTTACCTACCTAACTTCTATTGCTTTCATCTCCCTCCTCACGCTCTCCCTCTACCGCGTCCTGCTACACCCTCTCTCCCAATACCCCGGCCCCATACTCTGCAAACTCACCCCCCTCGTCGCAACATGGCACGCCTACAAAGGCGACCGGCACCTCTTTCTCCACCGATTGCACAAGAAATACGGTCCCATAGTCCGCTGGGCTCCAAACGCAGTCAGCATCGACTCAGCCTCTGCCCTTAAGGAAATTTATGGCCACGGGATAAACGCACGAAACGTGCAAAAGGCCGATTTCTATGAAGCATTTCCTGCGGTTAAAGGCGTGCATAATACACACAATTGTATTAATAAAGCCGAGCATGCCCGGAAGAGGAGAGTTCTTAGTCAGGCATTTTCGGAGAATGCATTGAAGGGATTAGAAAGTCTGGTACTGAAGAATGTGCAAGTTTTTTTTGAAGTGGTGGAAGAGAGGATGAAGGGGAAGGCGGGGAAGGAGAAGATGGTTGGTAAAGGGGGAAAGGAGGGACTGGATATGGGTGAGATGTTTACATGGCTCACATATGATGTCCTTGGGGAGTTGTGTTTTGGGAAGGCGTTTGGGATGCTGGTGGACGAGGGACAAAGATTTGTGGCGGGATTGATTGATAATGCAACGCATAATCATCATATTGTAAGTTCTTATTCTACCCATTTCCTCTCGACACTACCTATCTCCTAAAGGGTATATATATCGTTTGATACTTATCTTTTATTTTATTTTGGATAGTGTGGTCACTATCTTCCTCTTTCGACTTTGAATCTCGGCCGCCTCCTCTTCCCCACCATCGCAGCCGAGCGCTGGCGCTTCATTCTCCATTCCCGTGCCTGCACCAACGACCGTATGGCCCTACACGCCTCCAGCCTCGACAAAGACAAACGCGACTTCTTCCACTATCTCCTCAGTGCCGTCGACCCCGAGACAGGAAAAGGCTTCGAAACCGTCGAGCTCTGGGGTGAGGCAAACGTGTTAATAATCGCAGGGTCTGATACTACCTCCTCTGCCCTAGCGGCAACCCTCTACTACCTAGTCCAAAACCCAGACAAACTTGAGATTGTGAAGAAAGAGGTTAGGAATAAGTTTAATAGCGTAGAGGAGATTACTAGTGGGAAGGAGTTGAACGAATGTGTTTACCTTAGGGCGTGTATCGATGAAGCTATGAGGTTGTGTCCACCTGTCCCGGGGTTGCTACCTCGGGAAGTTATCAATCCAAAAGGAATGACAATTGACTGCACCAAGACTGGTGGAGGAAAGTACTTTCTTCCCAAGGGGACAACAATAGGAGGTAACATCTACACAATGCATCACTCCCCCATGCACTACCCTCAGCCATTTAAATTTCACCCAGAGCGCTGGCTCCTGCCTACAGACCATCCCCTAGGCACAGCAACGCAAGAGAGTCTAGTGCTTGCTAGGGAAGCCTACACGCCATTTTCAATTGGAAGTAGGGGTTGTATTGGGAAGGCGCTAGCGTTGATGGAGTTGAGGCTGGTGATGGGGAGGATGATGTGGGAGTGGGAAGTGGAGGGAGTCTGGGGCGTGGAGGGGAAGGGGGAAAAGTGGAATGGGGGATTTAGGTGGGAGGGACTAGATGAGAAGGGACAGGAGGAGGGTTGGGAAGGGGAGTTTAGAATATTTGATCATTTTACTACAAGGAAGGAGGGACCGGTTGTGAGATTTGAGAAGAGGGTTTTGACATAGTGTATGAGCAGGTGTGTGGGCAAGGATGCACTGTTGGCTTTTTTGTATTTCTGTTGGTGTAAGTATTTTTTGGATGGTTATTAGGCAAAGCGAAAATTAAATTTGCGTGATTTAAGTATTTTGTTCATATGATTGTACGGAAGCAGTACTGAGACATCTTGGCAACTAGGATATTACTACATAATGTGTATTGAAGGAATTGCAATTTTCTTCCATGATATGCAACTCTGCTCCTCAACTGGATACATCGTCTTCTAGATCTTCCAGTTAATACCCATATTGGTCCAGTTCAAATGGATAACTCCAGTAATCTCAGGGGAAGGTCTCAAGTGGATTTTTCTGGTGGATACATTTCACAACTGACCAGATCGCTTTATTGATCAGCTAATGGCCCTTGCCATCCTCAGTCCCATCGCAGCTTGAAATCAGCATCTATCCGGATCAGTATTAGGAACATCCTGCATGACCAACTTTAACTCACGTTAACCCTAGTCTGGCTGACATTTACCCCTCATTTTTGCAGTCAGGCTTGGTACTCTTGGGGCGGAGTTTATCCAATGAAGGATCTAATATATGGGTTCACAAAACCTAACACCCTAGATCTTGCCCCTGAATCCAACAGATTGCCTTTGCAGAGGAATTTTTGTGATGAGTATTTCCAGCAGTATAGTCTGGTTGCCAGCAGAGGTGGTGATGGCAGGTTACACTGGGATGCCAAGGTGGGGCTAGCCTAACTTCCTAAATTGGTACACGCTTCCAGAAAAGGAGACTCTTGACAAAGTTGACATAGGCATGCTATCACTATCTTAGATAAAAGGTCATCACCTGCTGGATACTACTTCGGGAGCCATTGCCGTTGAGTAGACATACGTCAAGACTGGTACAGCTACAAAGGTGAAGTCATAAGCCATCATACTTTAAATATAAAGTTGCCTTGCGCCCACAATCACAGCACTCTACATGAGCGGGCGTCATTGGACACACATCAGTATATTGTGGTTTTCATAATAGTGCGGCAACTTGGGCCTAGAGATTTAAGTAATATATGATTTCCTTACCGTAATGTAAGTAAGTCCAGCTCTCCACCGACATCAACTTTGAAAATTGTTAATTGAGTGTTTGCGAGAACTCACGGCCCAGAGGACTTCTCACGTCAGAGTTCTGGGGCGATTGTCTGGCGGAGTATCTCGGGGTGGCAACCATGTCAGTTTCTTACTGGCTCGCGTTCAACCAGACCTAAACAGCGGCGATATATACATAACAGTTGGAGTAAATTACACTACTTACACCCAAGATATATATTGTGTTATTTTTGATATGGGTCTGCACTATTTGGTTTTGTTATGGCAGGAAAAAGGTCTCTTCTTTTGGACCTGGGATGAATTAGAGGTCAAAGAGTAGGATTAGGCTAGAAAAAAAAAAGAAAGAAATGAAGAAAGTCGTAGCAAGAAGGCAATTTATTTTGGTAAATTATTATTACGATAGAAGATACTAGAGTTAAATAGGTATAATGTTGTATAAGAAGTAATTTGAAAGGACAGATGACAACGGCTACCCAGTACAATGGCAGTTACTTATAGTAGTTATTAGATGAGTTAGTTACTTATTCTAGTCTAGAGGTGCCGTAAGTTGAAACCTTCGGTTCGACCTCCTCTTCTTCTTCTCGAGAGAGAGATCAATACCAATGAAACGATTACACACCGTTCTTCTAGGTTGTGAGCCTGGTGATGTTTTTTTGCTACTGGCTCTACTAAATTTTGCTTCTATCTTGACTTCTTGATCCTCTCTGTCTCCCAGCTTGACTTCTTGTTTTCCTCTACTCGAAAAATGCCGAATCTTGACGGAGTGGACGTGATGAAAATCACGAAGCTCAACGGCAGCAATTATCAGGATTGGGCAGATCCCTACTGATTCTAAAAGATCTTTGGGAGATAATGCACGAGGATATCCCATCATTAATGCAGGCAGAACAAGAGCTGCATGGACAAAAAAGCAGCAACATGCACGCTCTTTAACCGGGCTCATAACCTAGAAGAACGGTTGTGATTCTTTCATTCGTATTGATCTCTCTCTCTCGAGAAGAAGAGGAGGTCAATCCGAAGGTTTTAACCTTACGGCGCCTCTAGATTAGTGAAACACATTTTAAGAACCTTCGAGCATCAGTCAATACCTCTCTTTGTATACAAGGGGATCCAACGATATGGATACACTATATTACATGGGGGCTCCGCTATCATTTGGAAATCAAAGAAACATAAAGCCATCAGTCTGTCGAATACCTTACGGCTACTGAAACAACTCGAGATATCTGCTGGATCAGAAACGTCTTCTCGGAGGCTGGACTGATCCTATCGAACTCAGAGGGGACAATATCAATGCTAATGCTCTCGCACATGGAACATCTATGAACAATCGCACATGCCACATTGACATTCGGCAAAAATTCGTCACTAAGAAAGCCATGGAAGGTCTAATAAAAGTCGTGTGGGTTTCTACGGATATACAGACGGCAGATGTTTTCCTCAAACATACCACAAGCTTAGGCCTACGATACCAAGGCCACCAATGCTCGACCTGCTTCTCTACAGCAGAAGTTAGGTATAACAGAAGTTAGGCATAGTCGAAGTCAGGCATAGCAGAAGTATGTGGCATACCTTCGGAATGAGAGCGTTGAATGTGTTTATGCAATGCATTGTTGCTCATAAATATGCCTAAATTCGGCTATGCCTAACTTCTTTTGCTATATCTAACTTCTGCTATGCCTGACTTCTGCTATGCCTGACTTTTGGTGAACTTCTTCTCACGAAGGTTCACAGATCCGCAGACTAAAAGGATACGCACATGAGGTTCAGAAGCGGGGGAGGCGTGATTACGCTTACATTCTCGTTTTGCTTATTTAATTATTTTTTCTTCTCTTTTTCCTACTTTTCCGTTAATTATATAACATAGTCATGTATTATAGACAAGGGTAGCATGGGGGGAGGTGAAAGGACAGATGACCCAATTACTTATAGTAGTAGTAGCTGGCTTAGTTACTTATTCTAGTATTAGATAATTTAGACTAGTCTAGAGGTACCGTAAGGTTAAAACCTTCGGATATTCTTCTCGAGAGAGAGATCAATACGAATGAAAGGATCACACAACCGTTCTTCTATAGTAGTATTAATTAAGTTAGAGTATAAAACAAGGGAGCTATAGGTAATAAATTTTTTTTTCATTTCTATGTTCATTGGAAAGATGAACTGGAGACTTTGAAGTAAATTTAGAAGAGGAGATTATAAAAGTTCTACAATTATTGTCATGAGATCTAGTTTCTCAATATTGCACTATATGGAGCGGGTGCCTACGCATCCAAGTATGACAGTGAATTCACAAATTCCACTATGTATCAGCAAAACAACAGTGAAGACAAATACAATTACCATATCGTCTAAGCCGCTTCCCCCTCGCCCACCACCGTGTCACTAGTGATTGAGCATGAATCGAACTTGGAAATACCTGAGGGAGAATTGAGCAAGGTGGATCAACAAAACCAGACTAGATCAACAAGTAAAAAGAGGTTCGACGACACAGGGTGCGTGGGAATGGACCATCGACGGCGAGCCTTCCAGGAGAAGATCTTTTAGCGAAATGAGATATATGCCGCTTCCAAGCATCAGTCTTGGTCCAGGACTGAGTGCCATTTCTAGCGATGTCGATCTCGGTGCTCCGGGATGCGGCTGTATCATATTGGTAAGCCCCTGAAGGTCCTGTACGGTATGACCCAATTTTTATTTGTAGGACAACAGCATCTTCTTCTCTTTTGCGTTTTACTCGTTTTTTTGACATAACATTCAGCTTCGGTATGTCTTAGACCTGGCCGTCCTAGTCCAATTACAGAAATTGCATTTCTTCTCGTTGTTGACTATTTTATTGGTAGTTGCGTCTGATAGTCTGGTTTTCTTCTGACGAGCCGTGATGGTATTCCTTTAGCTTTTCTGGCTGCATCATCATATGTATGGTCTTTTGCTCGGATATTTTCGACTGTAATGGAATAATATGGGGGTATTGATTCTAGTAAGAAATTGGTTTATTGGTTTTGGCTTGATCAGACTTGGAGAATTCTAATAATCCGTTGCCAAACCCATCATCTGCGATCACAACCTGAAATCATACCTACATATCTCTTAGCATATTAGTGCATTACTGTAGATGTGTAAACCTTGCTGATTGCATCATAACCCTGACTCTGTCGCCTGGCGAATCTCAACTATACCCACGTGGGGCATTCAACCATGGTACTAGGGTGGGTTCTTCCCATGATGACCTTATTGTCATAACAATATCATAGGCTTCCCATATTATTGTATGTAGGACCCCCTCTTTGCATATCCTGAACTTTTGCCTCTGGCCTGCATACATTGTCTGATTGCATTACCTTGCTTCTGCACTAGGCAAAATTGGAGAGTTGACTATAAAAATATGAATATGAGGTGGGCAGAGCACATAAAAGTAGACCGCATTATCTGGGAATGACGACCCCCCCCCCGATCTCCGCGCTGTAGCAACGTATTTTGTGTGGGGAGTCTTCATGCTTATGAAACCTTGCCCGACCCGACCATTCAAGACCATGTACGTAAACATCCCACAGAAGCTCCTACGTATGCCCAGATTAACGACTATCTTGCCAGGACGATGAAACACACTGGGCCTTTTACTATGTAAATTGCCATCGAATTCATAGGAGGACTGTGTTTGCTGGTAGGGAATCCACTGCTACAATGGACATAGCCATTCGCAACATCAAGTTTGAAGACTACTAATTATTATCTGCTACCACAAAGTATACTTGCTCATAGATCTCCTTTGCATATATTACCCAAAACCACCAGACACTCAAACTACCAACCCTCCCGTCGAATAAAAAAAGAAAAATATGAGCATCGCAATCATGAAAAATGACGAAAAGCCATAACAAAGCCATCCTGGGCATAAATGGAAAAGGAAATAAAGAAGAAGACAAGCTTAAGAATCATTAATGTAATAAGAATGCTTAATACCACACTACTATATAGGGCAGTAATAATTTAACCTTAATCATCCATTTGGCTTTCCTGATTTCACTAACATATATTCCATTACGGAAGACCCCATAACCTCAGGGTAATTTTTAACCTTCAAAACCGGCCTACAACTATCTCGCATTAACCGCCGCTTCCCACTTCGATACATCCTCTCTACACATGACCGCAACCATTAGCACACAGACGGAAACCAATCACATGGCTGATAATGTGGAAACACATACCCATTAAATTTCAGCAAGTGACTCAACACCGGAATCAGCTGCATCTGCATCTTTTTATCTTTCTCCAAGAACTGCAAAATGACATTTTTGAGATAATCCGCATTCACATGATGCGGGCCCCCGGTGCCAGTCAAGGCTATTGTATTGCTAGCGCCGTTGGCTGCGCCAGTGGGTGACATGACTCGGGTAGCGCTTGAGCGGACAGAGTCAATTGATGTTCGGTTGAGGGTTGAGGTCGCGGGACGGCCGCGGAGTGATTGATTACGGTGTTCGTCTTGGAGAGCCTAATACGCAACGATCACACATGAGTCACTTGATCCGTGGGTATGGAAGCGGGAAGTGCAGTGTACCTTGTGACTCTTGAATAACTTTTCATACCTGGCCCTAAGCTCCTCCAGTTCCCTCCTCGCCCCAACTCCTCTCTGCTCCACAGTCTGCATCTGCCGCTCCGTCTTATCCAACGCATCTCTCATTTGCTCATTCGCCTTCTTCGTCTCCTCCAATTCCCTCATCACCGGCTCAAGCTTACTTTCTGCTGCCTGCTTTCCTGATTGATACTCCTTCCTCTCCCTCTCCGTAACCTCCTTTGCTTCCTCCGCTTTTTTCAATACTCTCTCCGCTTCTCTAATCCTATTCCTCAACTCCTCAATCTCCTTAGCCCGACTCCGTCCAATCGTAGCAATTTCTTCCTCAGCTTTATCCCGTTCTTCAAATGCTGAGTCCATTTTCGCCTTCACGTCCCTGAAGCGAGCTTCATTCCTCGACTCGGCCTCATTGAGGAGCCGCCGCATGGTATCCGCTTCCCTAGAGCGTTCCTGCAGGAGACGATTCGCATCTGCAAGATCTTCTTCGAGAGACTCACATCTAGCTTTCGTCTCCTTCATTTGCGTAGCAATCTCAGTTGCTTGATCCTGCATAGTCGACATTGAGCCCTGCACAGTTGCGACCTGAGTAATCTTCATTCGGAGATCCTCAGTTAACCCTTCCTTCTCGGACCTAATCTTATTTAACTCTCGTTCAAGAGTTTGAATCTTCTGCCTCAATGAGGTGATTTCCTCTTGTGCTCGGGAGAGGTCTCGAGAAATTCGTTCGACCACGTCAATTGCATCTTTTTGCTCATCCTCAGCCTTGCGAAGGTTGTTTTGCAAGTTCCTAACTGCCTCTTCGGATTTTGTCCGTTTGGCAGTTTCAACCTTGAGTTGATTCCTAAGTTTCTCAATCTCGGTTTGATTATCGGATGCTTTACTCTTGAGGCTAACAATCTCCTTCCGTAGATCCTGTTCTGATTTCTCAAGTTTCTTCATCTCCACGAGCTTTTGATTCGCCTCCTTATTCTGCGTCATGAGGTTAGCATTCTCAACTTTGAGCTGATTGAGTTCTGGCTCCTTCTTTGCTAGGAGATCTTTAGTGTCTATCCAGCTCTTGAATCTTGTCTCAGACACTTTCTCCGCAGCAGAGAGCTCGCTTTGCAGCGTCGATATCTTCTGCTTAAGCCCATCACACTCCTCTTGTAGCATCTTACTCGCTTTCTCCTGCTCTGCTAATGCCTTCTGCTGCTCCCCAGACCCAACCTCATGTGCTGTCTGTAACTGCGCAAGCTGTTCCATAGACATCAACAGCTGATCCCCCTTCTCACTCAACGCAGTCTTCATCTTCTCCAATTCTTCTTGTAGAGTTCTATTCTTAACCTGTAGCTCTTTAGTTTGTTCCCTTGCATCAACATTATCTTGCCCGACATCCGACAGTGATTCCCGCAGTGTCTCAATCTCCTCCTTCAGCTCGTCAACCTGTGACATCCGCCCGCGCAATTTATTAATTTGCTCTTCCTTCTCATCCAGCTGCTCACGGAGAGCCGAAAGTTGACTTTTAAGCTCTTCTATCACTTGAGCCGATGGATCTGGTTCAGATGAAGTAGCAGCTGTTGTTACGATAGTATCGTCTTCATCAACATTTTCCGTCGTTTTGATAGGAGCTTCTTCCTTAGGCACCTCTTCGTCTATGTCAACTTGCGCCCCAGCCCCGATGGGGCCTCCCTTGCCCTTATTCTTTTTTTTATACCTCTTCTTAGCATTTTTCGACGCACCCGTGCCGGGTCCTTGTGCCGGGGTCTGAGGCCTGGTCAGTACTGGGGATGCATCACTTATAGACTGAGCAGTCACTGGCCGGGTGGGCTCGACAGTGGCAGCAGTGGCTGCTACGGCTGCTGCCTCTACCTGGAACTGGCTTATCTTCTCTAGTGACTCAGTTAACTTATCCTCCAACTCCCGGATCCTCTTTTCTAGGGAAATCTTGGTCTCGAAAAGCTCCCGTGTGGCAGCATCAGCGGTCCTCTTGGCCCTTTCAAGTTGGCGTTCTAGAGTTTTAAGGCGCTCAGAAAGCTTTGCATTCTCGGCCTTCAGGTCCTCAGCTTCCTTATCGCTTGCGTTGTATTTGGGTTTGTCCTCTGCCTTGGCCGAAGACACTTCGGTCTCCAATGCCTGCACCTTCTCCTTAAGCAGATTGACTTGGGTCTCAAGACTTTCTACCTCTTTCTTCTTCTCTTTAATGGCCTCTTTCCTCTCTTCTATTTCCTTCTGTTGCTCCTCAACTTCCTTGATCAAGGCCTTATTCTTCGTGGTGAGCTCTCCAATTTCCTTGTCCTTCAAAGATCCTGTCTCCTTCAGCCCTTCTAACTCACGTTGAGCATTCTCCACAGCTTCCAAGTTGTTTTGCATAGCCTCCTCTGCTACCTTCTGAGCCAGCTTCGCCTCATCTAACACACTCTTCAATTTATCGATCTCTGTCTCGTGTTTCTGCACCAACTCTTCTAACTTGCCATGTTCATCCTCAAAAGAGAATATATCCTCTCCTCCAGCAAGTGCCGCAGGTTCTGAGGACGGTGGCGGCCTTGGGCTAGCTGCCTTTGCTGGAAGCCCAGGTAGCGGCTCCAACAACCCATCTGAACTTCCCCTGACCACCTTCTCCTCCAACTCCTTAACCTTCTCTTTCTGCTTCTGAATCTCTGCATCATGCTTCTCATGCAGCTCTTTCACCTCCTTCTTAAGCTCCTCATGCTCCTTCGCTACACGTTTATACTCCACACTCGTCATCTCCGCCTGCAGCGAGGTCATATTAAGGTACTCCACAAAAGCCCCTGGATCTGCGATTGTCGTGCACGAAGTATTCTCCCGTAGTGCCTTCTCAAAAGGTTCAATCAATTGCTTCTTTGCATAGACCGATTTATACCCCTTCACCAACTCATGATACTTCGGCTCCATCTTCTCCAACCTCCGTAGCTTGACCCTCACCTCGGCTGGTAAGTCCGTTGAACTCGTACTCTCCGTAGTCGATTTCGGTCCAGCTATCGCCGCACCATCCCCCGACTTTGCCTTCCCATCAATCCCATTACTGCCCACAACGGGTGTCCCTGTCCGACTAGGCGTCCCAGTAGGAGTATCATCTCCCATCTCGAATTCTGACGGATCCTTGTCCCTCAGATCTTTTCCCAAGTCCTTACTCCCGCTTCCGCTACTTCCGGAGCCGTTCCGCGCTGCGCGAGTGGTGGTGCTAGGCGATGATGTACGCCGGGTTTGTCCCAGTCGCTGGTGTCGGGCCTTCTCCTCAGCTTGAAGATTCTCGATTGCCCCCCGGAAACGCTGGAACATTATGTTGGTCGTTTGTATCTAGACGTCGATATGTTGAGTCTACAGTTAAATTCAATTCAGGTGAAAGGCCGCTCGTTATTGTTTGTCCCCAGCTCTGGTCTGTCCTCGGTGCGTGGGGAAATAATGAACGTTTGTCGTGAGGCGGGGCTGATGGCGAGCTGAAGTTTGCATCAAGAGATCGGTGGTGGATTATATATTCCTTCTTCCAGTTGACGACTCTGCTCGTTGATGCAGCAAGCTCTTGGGCTTTAGGTAACAAAAGCAAAAATATGGCACGTACGGTCACCAAACGGTACTTTCATACATGGCTTGAGTATTATTGAGCTTCAACCAAATAAAGCCTCAAAGCTGCATGCGTCTGAGATTTGTTTGGCAGACGCATGTGAGGGAGGGATCGGTAAGAGTACACAACAATATGGGCTATTGAACAGAAGCAAAGAATTATGACTAGGGTATCGTGACCATTACGAACTATCTACAAAAAATGCCACCATCAAGAACACCACCATCAAGAACACCACCCATCATAATATTAAAAACATGTAATGTATTGTAGAACACATAACACCTGCGGTCTATGCCCGCTCCCAAATTACGTTCCCTTCCCACCCAGTATTAAATTATTCTATTCTATTTAGTGCCTTCCCTGACTCCGACCCTAAGGCCAACTAGACTACCCTTAGGCCCGGGTACCAGCGACCTTACCCTCATTGGATGTTTGAAGAAACTCAAAAGCATGCAGGAATGCATTATTGTCAATAGTGCCAAATTGCGAGGAGTTTACTGCGCTTTCTTAGCAGCAGTAGCGAGTTTCTTCTCCCTCCTTCTCTTCATAGATTCAGGAGTAGCCTCAGTATCGAGCATATAGTCCCACCACCTGAAGCTGCTGGCGAAGTTACCAACGAACTTCTCGTGGTGAACGTCGTGGTGTTCAGCTCCAGCCCAGAATGGCAAGAAGTGGTGAAGAGACCAGGGAAATTCATATCCGGAGTGGGCGTCAATTGCCTGAAATAACCTCAACACAATCCAGATGTACATCGTGAGGACGTGTAGATTTCCGGTCATAGCACACCACACAATCGGGATACCGACAGTTCCGAAACCCAGCATCATTACTTCGATCGGTGAAGCGTATTCCGCTGCGAGTCCGAAAGGAGCCGAGTAAGTATGGTGAATCTTGTGAATGTATTTGTAGAATGGACCCCAGTGGAACAGACGATGGAACCAATAATGCCAGGCATCCTCCAAAACAAAGAAGATAGCAACTTGGTAGGCAATAGTTGTCCATGCTGGGAAAGGAACATCGGTAGACATGCCGAAATATTTGCACATAGGGTGGAAAAGCCTATAACCTCCGTCAGCATTATTGTGGCAAGGAACAGTTGGAACCAGGACCTCCGTACCAGATCTGAGGAAGCTCGACGGTGAAATGAGACAAGAGTACAAGGTAGGTACAACGCCATTGCTCAGCGGCAGTTGGGATTTTAGTCTAAAATTCGGCTTGTGTTAGTGAAAGAATATTTGTCATTGGTATCTCTAAGTACGTGCATTCTGAATCTTCCACTTCCGGAAGTATGGAATTGTATCGATGATGATCCATGGAAGCGAGCGGCCAAAGTAAACCATCTCATGCATCACGAAGGACATGATTCCTGTAGCAAGAACATCGTTCTGCATATATTCATACCCTACAATTTCTCAATTAGTTGCTGTACGTTCGTACGTTCGTGCGCCGACGAGAAGGGTACTAACAAGCTGCCCATGCTTTTTCAAATATATTAAGATGTAAATTCAGGTCGCTGATACGGGCGTATGCCTCCATATAGTCCGGTACCACCGCCGAAACATTTGTCCTTATAGAAATACTATTAGCACAACTATACAGATTCATTCAGGACCACAATGCCAATCTCAACTTACATTGCCGTAGAGACGTGAAACATTTTTGCTATCAGTTGTAGGCAATCCTAACCCACAATCGATAGTGTACCAAGTTGAGGTGAGAGCAGGTCGATGTTGAAGAGAGAGTGGAAAAGTTTGGCTTGCTGGAGGCCTTTGAGGAGGGAATTGCCGACTTTTGAAGCTCACAACAATGCAACGAAAAAGGTTGAGCAGTCCCTGTGAGGCAAATATGGTATCTCCAAAGGGGCAACCGAATTGCAAGGATCGAAATCGTTACCGGAACATTTGTTGCTGATGATGAATTGGGCGAATGAGATTGAGGCGTGTGCCAAGGATGTAGGAGCCTACACTTTGGCGCGGCGCTGGAGAACATTACCATTTCACAAACAGAATCGGCCCGGCATCAAGACTCCCTCGAGATTTCCAATCTTATTCCAATGGACAAGGAACGTTTCAAGCGCCACCGTGCATAATGGCCCTCATTTCTTTTACTCTTAACGATAACTGCCAGACCGTTCCTGAAAAGCTTGACCATGGTTCAGCTTGGTTTCAGTCTCGCGTCAGGAGATCTCGATCACCTGACTCGCTACTTGGCTGGAAGATACCAGAGGAGCGGCTCTCAAAGGGTCTTGTGAGCAACAAGACTACCTCGAGAGCCTAGATCAATGGATTCCTGGTATCTTATAGGTAGCTTACCTGCTGCCTGAACTGTGCAAACTTCTTTTGAAAGCTTTTGAGCCCTGGACATGTGCATTGTGCATTTGCCAAGCTCAGACTCAACAGTGCCCTAATATGCTCCACATTCACGGACATACAACTTCCGAAGGGCATTGACACGAATAGCACCTCGAACTGCTGTTGCCGATAGCTGCAGCTATGTCTTTCATTTCAGAGTAATCCCTGAAGCCTATTGGGCCATCTCTCCATAAACTTCGCTGACTTGTTCACAAATCGCAGCCAGCTGCGAGCCCTAGATCTCCAGCTTGAGCGACTCCAAGTCGACTATATCCCTTCAGAGCCTACGGGGTTAGACACATTCGACCTTGTTCAAGAGTCTCAGAGGGTGCAACAGCTTAAAAAGCTAGTAAAGCTAGTGACTATAGCCAATGGATCAACTTCGGCATGTATCTCAAGGGAGAAACTTCTGCAACTACTCCAATCCGCAAATATTCGGGGCTCCGAAGACCCATTGGATGTTGACGGAGATCCTAGGAGATCTCAAGCAGCGTATGAGAGGGAGCTGGAATGGCTGTTCTTAGCAAAAGCTACGATTTTGGTGTACGGGATAACATTCCACACTTTACTAGAACAGACTCTCCCACTCTCAGAAGATCTGTACTACTGGGACGAGGTACTATCTAGCTATAGATATACAGTTCTGTACAGCGTACAAATTGCTCCTGTCAAGTTACTAGAAGCCTCTAAGGAGGTATTCCATGATGCAATGAGGAGATTCAAAGAACCGAGGGAGAAGAACCTCGATATCGAGTTACCTCCAATCCATTCAGAGCCTATGAGGTCCAAAAAGTTATCTGAATCCTTGCAGAAGTTTTACTACTTGGTAAAGAATTCATTGCGAGGCCGGTTGGAAGAATTGCGCAGGCGATCACGTATGACTTCGCCATTTACTATTGTCAGGCATGACATCCGTAAAAAGCAAGCTATGATTCGGTGGCTACGTGAAACACAAGCGGCTTCGCTCGGAATATTGATTGGAGAGACATTAAACTTTGATTATGTTGAAGATCTAAAGGCTGAGTGGAAAAGCGTCGTGGAGAAGGCGGCAAGGCTGATGGAGAACATCACCCGCAATGTTGGCACCGTCACGCCTCATAGCATAGAACGATTTGAGGAGCTTATATTCCTCGAAGAAGGCGAATACGATTTGTCATCTCCACCCAATATCAAAATACGCACGACGCTGCTCTCACTGCAGTTACAGAAGATCTTGAGAGTGGATCTTCCGGCTCAAGCTGTGGCATCCAAGAAAGTCATAGCCTCACATGGTCGACCCAGCGTACTTGTGCGCTACTGGGCACCTGCAACTATTCTCTTGTTTTCTTCCTCCAAGATTCTCAAGGTACTGGCCCGCCGCCAAGCAGATCTTTCTGTTTGGGCCAAGGATACTGCTACGACAATCATTGACTTTTGGAATAACTGGGTCATCGACCCGGTGAAGAACATCCTTGGGACCATTCGCCATGATGAAGATTCTGAAGTGGCCTTGATGAGTCGACGGAGTTTGACTGCGGATATGGAGAGTCTGGAGAGAATGGTTATGGATTTTGCGACAGATAATCCAGATATGTCTGTTAAAAATCCAGGGGCAATATTAACGCCCCAAGAGTTGGAGGTGATTCGAGAGCATGTCAAGGAAGGAGATCTTACTCCTGTGCTCAAGGCTTATGAGAGAGACCTCAGAAAGCCTTTTAAGGGTGCCATCAAGGGAGAATTGATCAGGGCCCTCCTGATTCAAATTCAGAAAACTAAGGTTGATGTCGAAGTAGCTATCAGTGGTATTGACAGACTGCTTAAGAGTCAAGAGCTTGTCTTTGGTTTGGTGGGACTGACACCGGGACTCTTGGCCACATGGGTGACCATGAGGTGGGTAAGTGGATTTATGAGTGGCCGTAGAGGCATTAGACGAGGAAAGGTCAGTGAGGAGATGGTCAGAGTCTTGAGGTACACTCCGCCCGCACCCAAATTCACTTTGGTATAGAGCTTACTTGCGAGTTTTTCCAGACACATCGACCGCATTTTGAGCACCTCATCAAGGAAGGGAACCAATTGCCAATTGTCTTACAAAGAACACGGGTTACTTCTATGTGAGGTTGTGGTGCTGAGAGAATTAGCCAAGCAAGGGTTACCCAAGAAGTTATATGGTGGATTTATACAAGAGATGGAAGAACTGGTAAACATACACGCAGGTATTGAGAGGCAGCAGAAGGCTGTGGACAGAGTCAGGTGGTAAGTATCAAATACGGAGATTGTGGTCAAGATAGATGTATTAATATGTTTCAAGGGCGTACGCGAAATGGATACACTGATAGTGGGCTTTTGAGATATCATCACCGCTGTGGGGTATCACGGGAGGAGGTTAGCAATTGGCCGCTGAACCGGATTCAAATACGGCAAACTTGGGAATCCAAACGTGTATCACGAGCTTTGGTATTGCATCTTAACTCTTTTATCATACACGAGTATGCGTCACATTTGGTTCTAATTAAATCCTCTCCCCATGTTAAGTACCAAAAGTTGAATCATCCGCGTAGCTTTATGGCTGGTATGGTTGGAGGTTCCGGAAAGTTGAGGGTAACCGTGAAAGAGTTTCATGCACAACTCGGTATGTATTACAGAAGTAGGGCTCTACCAATTATGCCCGCAAAAGTATTCCAGGCTTTCTCAAACTTCGTTATATGATCCGTTATATTCGTTTGCCTATCGTCGAATTGGAGGTTAAGACTTCGTAGAAGAGCATGGAATTCCGTTATGGTTCTGCCTTCGTATGCTTTCTTGAGTTCATTCCATGCATCTCTAGCCTTCTCGATTGTTCCTATTTGACTTGTGATTTGAGGTTCGATATTTTTGAGTATTGTCAGCATAATGTTGTCATTACCGTCTTCCCATATTTGCAAATTAGTTGTGGGTTTTTGATATGTTCCTTCGATAATGTCCCAGGCTCGATATTTGCCTACTTTGGCTACTCGTAGGGTGATCCTCATTGCAGTGACCCATTCGGGGTAATTTGCGCTACCGCTGAGCTTTATGTTGAGTGACGGTATTTTTTGGTGGTCGAAAGTTGATGGTTATTTAGGAGGTGTGTTGTTGACTGCAGTAAGGACGTCTGCGTCTGCCTCTGCCTCACTGTTATCGGTTTCGGACATTCTGTTGTATGAGATAGTCCGGGCTCATAACCTGTTGCGCGCAGGTAATCTAGGTAGGAAGCAAATATATGTAAGATCCGAATATATATATCTTGTTGTATTCCTTGCTTGCTTGCATTACTATACTAGCTATCATAGTAGGTATATATACATAATATCCTCCTTATCACATCAATACGTATATGTGTTTAGTTGACACATGTTGGCACATGTATGCGCTTATGTATTCCCATATGCTTTACCGAGTATATTCAACAATAGGAAGTCACCCTGTCGTCGTTGTTATCTTAGCTTAGGGTTGTCTCCGGAAGCTTATCCCTTCCGTGGCCTTAGCCAGGAAATATGTATATATACCTCCGTCTCTCCGCCCTCTCCCCATCCAACGTCTTGTATCCCAATACAGACCTTGCTTCCTCCTCCGCTGGTGCACCTTCCCTGTGCACCCCTTACCTCGCCTCGTTCTGCCTCGCCTCCACACTCGCGTAAGTCCCCTTACGCAAGTGTCAAGGCCAACTCGTACACCCTCTCCTTGTTCCGTGCCCTGCCCTGTCCCTGCCTCCGCGCGTACCCCTTGGTCACTACTCCCTCGCGCCTCGTTACAAGCAGGGCTTCAAAAGGCAGTTGAAAAGATACAAAACAAGTCGAGCGCTTGGGTGCGTAGTTGTCGGGTGGTTAGGATTGTGGTGGTGGTGGGGATGGTGGGGTGCAGAGTTTGGGTTGCTTGAGGGGGAGGGGGAGGGCCCACCGGTTGGGTGTTCGTATGTGTTCGTATGTCGCGGGCAGGCCGGTGAGCAGGCGGGATGTTGCGCTGGGGTACGACATCTAAAATTAGTTTAGTGGGGGGGAAGGGGGGCATGGTTTAGTGAGTGGGGCGCGGGACATCAAACTCCCTTTTAAACCTCTCCAAATCGCCAAATGCTTCCCTCACGCTCTCATTCTTCAAGATGGTCTTGTACTGCCCCAGCAGCCGAGAGCACGTTGCGGTATACTCCCCCTGCGTAATAACGTCCTTGACGAATGCCTTCTCGACATAATCGAGCGTGACGATTATGGAAAAGATCTTGGCGAGAGGTTCCCTCTGCTGGGGGTCGCCGACAGTTTGATTTCGTCATCGAGGGAGATGGAGCTACTGAGGGTCGGGTTGGGAGTGTAGCTATAGGGGGGTGGTAGGTTGGGGGGCGAGACATTTTTGTTGATGTTCTTGTCTTCTCAGTTGTAGGGAGGGGCGCTTGCCGATGGTGGGGGTTGAGGGTAAGAACGCTTCAAACTGTCTAGTCATAATTACAGGAACATAACTAATGCATTCCACAACCTATATAAAATGGCGTTTAAAAGAGAATGACATGACATCACATGGTGTTTGAATCCTGACGTGTTGAGAGTATATATTTGAGATAAAACAACAGGCAAATGACCCTTGAAAAAACCAAAAAATAGAGAGAACCCATTGAATCTCACCCCTCCCCCCCCTCCCACCCCATCTACATTACCTCTATAATACCCAACTTAACATACACCTTTTCACTCCGTACTGATAATATACGATATATATATTCATTAAGATCTTCTTTTTACTTCACTCTTCATACTGGTTTGAAATGCGCAGTATGCGTAAAGGGGACTAAGAGTGCCAGAAATGTTGCTCAGAGCAAATCCAAACTCCATTTAATTTGTACCAGAAAGGGACTTCAACTACAATGTCAATGCCGATGCTTCCACCTCCGTTTCCAGGCCTTAGGGAATACAATCCAGATAAGCGCGAGTCTTTCTGCTTCACTGCTTCCAACGGCGGAAAGGTGTGGGTGGTAGGTAGGCTTGGACAAGCAAGGTTGATGTGTATATTAGAAGACGGCTCCGAAGCTATTGAAGCAAGGAAATTGGGCAGTCAGTAGATGTTGATCATCACGCCGGAAAGTAAAGAAACAATATGCGAAAAGCCCACATCGAAGAAATACAAAGGACAGAAGTAACCAAGAAATCAAGCTAAGAATAATACATGTTATTTTTACTATGTTTGTGCGATATTCACCAATCGCCCACCATCTTCATATTTCTCCCATCAAAGCCCTCCAAATACAAATAATACGCAACAAGCACAATCACAGCAGGAAGCAAAGCAAACTTCAAAAACTTCAAAAGAGAGCTGGAGTGGGATACATACCCAAATGTAGTCTTGATAGACTTTACATAATATTCATTGAAGTTCTTCTTTGCCACATCTTCCTGGCCAATTGGAACTCCTTCCCAGGTATACCTCAAGAGAGTAGTATCGTAGCCTTGATCGAAAACCAAAGTAAGTTTAGAGAAGTGACCTATACTACTGTTAGCATACGCTCGCAATCGCTTAGCCATGTCCGCCTACCAGCCGGCCATCCTCCCAACCTCCACTTCATCACAACCTTCTTGGGTTTTTCCAACTCCAAAAATTGACCCTCTACGTTTCCCCCAAACAGTTCGAACTTCCCTCCAATACTCGGCTCAAACACTTGTGGTGGCGCCCTTGTGAAGGCCGCTACCCTCTGGGGATCTACGAAGGTTGTGTAGAGCTCTTGATCTGTAGTCTGAAATTCTGCGGTATCACATAGGATAACTGTGTTAACCACCTGTCCACGATGGGAAATCACTGGTGTTCCTGGCTTTTGTGAAGCCGAAGAGGCGGCTTTAGTGGGTGCTGGGGAAGCAGAGGGGGGTGTTGGGCTGGCGCTGGAGGCATGTTGGATGTCCTTGCCGTGTTCCACGATCAAATCATCGGCGAACTTGCCAAGGGCTTTACGAAGTTGAGGAACGATTTTTTGGCGAACGAGGTCCTTGACGGGCTCTTTCTCCCTCGAATCGGAGTATACGCTTATTTCGAACTTTTTGGTGACTTATGTTAACCAACATTGTTTGTAGAAAGTTGATGGGGTATAGTGTAGTGAGGTAGGTGGGCGGCGGGTCGAGGGTCACATACGACATACTCATCTTCCTCAGTATCATGCGCAACCTCAGGAATAGTGATCGTCCCGCTAACGGTCTTATCGTCCGCAGTCTTACCTGTACTCACAAAGCACATCATAAACATCACAATTTTTTACAAACGGAACCGCATTTCGCAATATCAAGAGCAATGGAAAATCTTGAAGAAGGCACCATAACGTACCATTAAATTCCAATCTAATCTTTATATCAAACAAAGTAATCACCTTCCCTTTTCGCTGGGAAACGTCGACGTCTCCATCAACTTCCAATACACTGTCTATCTTCGCTGATACTCCATTGTCTTCAGCAGAGATTTTTGGGAGATTCTCGTTGAAGTAACTTTTGGCCCATGTTGAGGCATCCTTGTTAACCCAGTGCCCTATTACCTAGTTAAGCATAAATCTGAGGTGAAGTGGCAGTAGGTGGGAATGCACAGTTATTGGGATTGTGAAGGACCATGTTGTTTAGTGTGAAATCTGAATCAATTGCCTTGTTAGCGGAGCTATTCATGATAAGCCAGTGTCACGGGGCAGAAGGCAAGAAGACAACACGCAAATGGATGTCTCAGAACAGAGGATTTAGCAAAAATCCGTAAAGCTTATCCGCACAATGCTGAGTACAAGTCACTCGGACTGGTGCCAGCTTAAGATTTCATCATGGAGAGGATGAAGTAACAAGGATGCCATAATGGCCTGAGGGGAGATGACGATTGGGCCAAACGTACCGAGACGGAGACTTTTCAACGGTGGATTATGTTCGGAGCAACTGGCCAAATGATGTGCTATGAGCCAGAAGTTTGAAGTAACTAATTCTAAGTAAATATGTGAGTAGGGAGAAAGAGAAAGCGTGTGGAGTAAATATATTGAGAAAGAACAGATTGAGAGAAACTTCCAGATAAATCGTATCGGCCTTGGCGAAGGAAAGCTTTACCCGGAATCATCACGTGAAATTGATGGTTATAGTATACGGAGTATTGTTCGAATTCCCATAACTAAATTGGCATTGGGTTGTTCAATCTTTTCCGGAACTCCTGAGCTATCGATTAACAACTAGGTTACACCCTAAGTTATCGACCTGATGGTTAGGCTATTGATTTGTAGTCTGGTTGGCAGAAGTCTCTCAAAGATATTTGGGCTCATTTTGGGTCTGATTCAGGATGTGCAATTGCTGCAAGCCCCAGATTGTATGCCAAGCCTTGTGGCTCCGGAGATTACCGCCAGCTAGAAATTATACCTGCTCTCAAGCTTCAGCATCAACATGAATGTTTCTAGTAAGCTATATACCTCTGCTTTGCAACCCGCTGCGTGCCAATTCAGGGCGTTCCAGCTGTTCAGGAGTACTGCGGCCTTCGTGCGATATGCATCCACTGAGAGCATGGCAGTAACTCCGCCTCTACAGCCTCGACCATTGACAGAGAAGGAGCGGGATTTCCTTGACCGTGCAGTGAGTTTTATTCTACAATCCTGGGTGACAGATTACTGAACAACTTCCACAGCTACGTGTAAATCAAGCTGGTGAACTCGGTGCCAATCTCATTTACTCCGGACAATATGCCATTCTGAAGCACGACAAGCATCTTAAACCTCTTATCCGGCATATGTGGGACCAAGAAGTCCACCATCTTAATACGTTCAACACTCTCCTTGCCAAGCATAGGGTCCGACCGACTGCTATGCACCCGCTGTGGAATATAGCGGGGTATGCGGTGGGAGTGGGAACGGCGTTGATAGGGAAGAAGGCAGCGATGGCTTGTACAGAGGCGGTGGAGACAGAGATTGGCACGCATTATAATCACCAGGTGAGAGTATTATTGGAGATATTGAGGGATCCGGAATTGAAGGCTTTTGTGAAGAGAGGAGAAGTCGATGGAGAGTTGAAGGGGTTGTTGGAGACTATTAGGAAGTTTAGGGACGATGAATTGGAGCAGTGAGTACCCCGTAGTATTTGGGAATCATTTGTATAGCGGAATGTATGTTTGCTGAGTTTGCTTCAGTTTGGATACCGCGGTTGGGCATGACAGCAAGGGAGCAGAGGGGTATGAGATTTTGACGAATTTGATTAGAGGTGGTTGTAAGGCAGCAATTTGGCTCTCTTCACGGATATGAATATCCCAAACACCGACAGAGAAGACCTTACAGATGTATCCTGCTTTAGGCAAATCATTGGTTCTCTTATGTATCTTGTGATTGGTACTAGGCCTGACCTTGCCTTTACTGTCTCCGCATTATCTCAATTCTCATCAAAACCCACGAAAGATCATATGGGTGTGATAAAGAAGACTCTGCGTTATCTTAAAGGAACGAGAGATCTCAAACTCACCTATAAAAAGCCAGACAGTATTAATCTAATGGGTTACTCAGACTCAGACTTTACGGGTGACAAGAATGACCGGAAATCAACCACGGGAAACGTCTGGCAACACAATCTGCTGGCGGTCAGTTAAGCAATGATGTGTATCAACCTCGACGGTGGAGGCTGAATATATTACCCTTTCAACTTCTGCTAAACAGCAAATATGGTTGCAGAATGCCCTGAAAGAACTCTGTGTTGATATTCCATGTTCTTTGACTGCTGATAATGACGGGTCCATAGATCTAACAGAAAACCCACGTATCAGTGATAAGAGCAAGTACATAGATGTCGCCTACCACCATACCAGAGAACTGGTGGAAACAGGCAAAGTTATATTAATCCTGCTGATTCCTTCACGAAGCCGCTGTTACGGCCTCACTTTTTACACTTAAGGGACATGATAATGCGAACAAGCTGATTAGCACTCTTTTACCTTCTTTTCCCACTGGGTTTTTGGGTTTTTTAACGAGACTAATCATGTTTGTTTCTTCACTATACAGCGGTATCTGCTGAGAAGGGGTGTGAGAAGTACGTGAGTCACATCGTGAGTCATACCGATGATCACCGCTCATCATACAGGTTACTTATGATGTTATGACGGTGCAACTCACGTAACTCCAGCATATACCTGCTTTTACCTGCTATCTATCTGCATTATCCCTTCATGTATATAGAGAACCTCTAGTTAGAATGAATGAACGCGCACTCATACATACTCACTCGCATATATACTTCGTACTTATATTCACACATATATATCTGCCTACATATACTCGCACTCTTATGTACGTACTTACGTTGATTCCACGTTCCGCATATATCACAGGTGAAGTATCCCTTGACGGATCATTATCTGTCCTCCGTTGCAGTGTTGCTATTCATAACCTTGTCATTCCAACAGGCCCATGGGACAGAACAGAGTAGTCTCATGCCATCAATGAACACCGATGGTAGCAAAGGAGGCTTTGTGCCAACCAGACTAGAATAATATACCTTAGTTTGTCTCGATCGAATTAGTCCCTCGTAAACATTATTATGTTATGACCACATCGCCAATTTTGTAGTAATCATACCGCGTCAACAACTACGGAGGGGTCATACAACCAGACTAGTCAACAACTAGTCTGAGTGTTTAGCTAATTTGGACCCTATTGTGAATGTCCATTACTGGTGTAAGATTACCTACGAGTTATGAGGCGAGGAGGAGAGAGAATTCGTGCTTGATTGAGAGCTATTTGAGGTATCGCTATAGACTTGTATGCTATGGTCCTAGTGCTCTTATCTCAGGGAAAAACATTGAAATGAGTACGGTCTAGCCGCTTATATAGATCCATCCGTTCCATCACCTTTGAAAATGGGAATCCCTTGTTATTTCATGTTTACTAGTCTGGTGGCGGTAGTTGAAGCAACCTCATCTCTTGATCAGTTGCGGATTAGGCGTTTGAAACATGCATGAAAATTTCGATGGGCGATTTCGATGCCGAACGCCAAGGCCGAAGCTTGAAGCGATGTCGCTCCAAAGGTTCAGATTTACAAGTATAAGACGACTCTTATTGGCCAATTGCTCCTCGCATTAACATCAATTAGCAATGGCGCTCATTACCACCGATCTCAAAGGCTCCCTCCCACTCCTTGCCCGAGGAAAGGTCCGAGATGTCTACCAATTAAACGATGATTCCCTCCTCTTCGTTGCAACTGACCGCATCTCCGCCTATGATGCTGTCATGAAGAATGTGGCTATTCTCCATAATCTGCATTACTGTAAACCTAACTTTAATATGTCAATTTGTAGGGTATCCCAGATAAAGGAAAACTCCTCACCGCTCTTTCCGACCACTGGTTCTCCCTACTTGCTCCGATATGCCCTCACCACCTCATCTCAACCTCCGTCCCGGATTCAATTCCAGCAGAATTCCACCCACAGCTCGTGGGAAGGACTATGGTTGTGAGGAAGTTGAAGGTGTTTCCAGTTGAGGCGATTGTGAGGGGTTATATCACTGGAAGTGCGTGGTCAGAATATACAAAAACTGGGACAGTGCATGGCATTAAGGTTAGGGAGGGGATGGTGGAGAGTGAGGCGTTTGATACCCCATTGTTTACACCGAGCACGAAGGCGGAGCAGGGAGAGCATGACGAGAACATTCACCCAGATAAGGGTAAGTTACATTCAAGAAAACTGTGGAGGGCTAAGTTGACATTGAGGGTATAGTCAAGGAGCTTGTTGGTGAGAAATATGCCACCAGGATTGCGGAACTCGCGGTTACGCTCTACTCGAAAGTGTGCCCATCAATAGTGCTACCTATGTTCCACACTGGACTATGGCTAATCCACACATAGGCCCGGGAGTTTGCCCTAAGCCGTGGTATCATAATTGCCGACACCAAGTTCGAGTTCGGTCTCGACCCAAAAGCTGACGAAGTCGTTCTCATCGACGAAGTTCTTACTCCCGACTCTTCTCGTTTCTGGCTCTCATCTACTTACGAGAAGGGAAGGCCCCAGGATAGCTATGACAAACAGTACTTGAGGAACTGGTTAACCGCTGGAGGGCTTCGTGGGAAGGGTGTGGAGATTCCTGAAGATATTGCCGTGGGAACTAAGCAGAAGTATGTGGAGGTATATGAGATGATCACTGGGAAGGAATGGGAATAGACTGCTCCTGCGGGTGATGGTTCGAACTAGAGCAGGTTGGTTACCTCAGATACTTATTATAGTAAGGATTTAGCGAAAATGTGAAAACTTATGTTTAAACATAATTAAGTGACACGGGACTATCTAGACTAATTACGGAAACCGCACCTCATTTCTCCATATTGCTATTATGAAAACGGTCATTGTAGCCCATCGATATCTTCAGGGTAACACAAGCAGCCAGCTGAGGAATTAGTAAGCACTCACAGGTTCAGTTCCGACAGGGGGGTTCATCTCCAAACGCCATTCAACGATTCACCTTGAGCAGGAATCCCAGGAGCTCAGTCAACCATTGAATTGCTCGGTCGACCACCCTCACCAGTTTAGACGGTCGGTGAAATTGAGCATCCCAATACCAACCTCTAGCTCACGATGAGTGGAGATTCCAAGTACTTTGCTCGGGTACGAATCGACTCCAAAGGTATATGGGCTCAGATGAGAGTGCACTAATTAACTTGGTTGCGCAGGGAAAAGTCGCCGAGCTCCGCGCTGAACTGAATAATGACCGCAAAGACAAGAACCATGCGAGAAAGAAGATCACGCTGAAGAAGATAGTCGCGAATATGACGATGAGCAACAATGATATGGCGGCATTATTTCCGGATGTTATCCAGTGTATGCAGATTCAGGTATTGGAGATCAAGAAGATGTGCGTCTGAACTAGTTTGTTACGGGTGAAGGATGGGCTACCTAAGGTGATGAGTGAGTGGGTGCTGATGGTTTGGCGGGGGGATAGGTGCTTCTTGTTTCTGGTCAATTATGCACGCATGAAGCCTGATATGGCGCAGAATGCTCTGCCGACACTAATTGCAGTATGCGTTCATATCGTTATAGTAGAAGGACTTGAGCTGACCCTACGGCGTAGGATATGGACGACCCAAATCCTCTCGTTCGTGCCCTCGCTCTACGCACATTGTCTTATATTCACGTACGAGAGTTTGTTGAGGCAACAGTGCAACCATTGCGACATCTCCTCCGAGATAGCGACCCATATGTGCGGAAAACAGCGGCTTTTACTGTTGCGAAGCTGTATGACCATGATAGAGTACTGGTGGAAAAAAGTGACTTAGTAGAAGTGCTCAATTCGCTATTGAAGGATGATAATCCCACAGTCGTGGCTAATGCATTGGCTGCACTGATGGATATATGGGAGAGGAACGAGAATATAAAACTCACGATAGATAGGGCGAACGCGAGCAAGTTTGTGCAAATTTTACCAGACTGTTCAGAGTATGTAGAATTCAAGTCCCCCGTCCTCTAGAGTCCAAGCTAATTCGACTTTCAGATGGGGCCAGACCTATATTCTAGAAGCCCTAATGCAATATGTCCCCCAAGACCAAACTGAATCCCTAGTTATGGCTGAGCGAATTTCCCCACGGCTGCAGCATTCCAACTCCTCTGTTGTATTGACTTGCATTAGGGTGATTTTGTACCTGATGAACTACATCGGTGATGCCAAAGAGATTTCCAACCTCTGCCGCAAGCTCTCACCCCCACTTGTCACTCTACTCGCCAAGGGACCCGAGGTCCAATATTTGGCGCTCCGGAATGCATTATTAATACTACAAAGACGCCCGGAGGTGCTACGGAATGATATTCGAGTATTCTTTTGTAAATATAATGATCCGATATATGTCAAGGTTACAAAGTTGGAGTTGATATTTATGCTGGCTACAGAGCAAAATATCGAGGAGGTTCTTACAGAGTTGCGAGAGTATGTGTCCTTGCGAGATCCATAAATCTTCACGGAAGTCTGACAGCCTTCTAGATATGCCACTGAAATCGACGTCCATTTCGTCCGCAAATCCGTCCGCGCAATCGGCAAACTCGCCATTAAAATTGAACCCGCAGCCCGCCAATGCATCAACACTCTCCTTGATCTGGTTTCTACCAAAGTCAGCTACATCGTGCAAGAAGCCACCGTCGTCATTAGGAACATCTTCCGGAAATACCCTAACCAATATGAATCTATCATCTCTACTCTATGCGAGCACCTCGATTCTCTAGATGAGCCTGAGGCCAAGGCAGCAATGATTTGGGTTATTGGGCAGTATGCAGACCGAATTGAGAACTCGGATGTGTTACTGGAGGACTTTTTATATACATTTGCCGATGAGCCGGTGGAGGTGCAGTTGGCGCTGTTGACGGCTACGGTGAAGTTGTTCATTCAGAGACCGACAAAGGGGCAGGATTTAGTCCCCAAGGTGCTCAAGTGGGCAACAGAAGAAACCGATAATCCGGATTTGAGGGATAGGGGGTATATGTATTGGCGGTTACTCTCTACGGACCCTGCGACGGCGAAGCATGTCGTTATGGGCGAAAAACCACCTATTACTGCGGAGGCGGAAAAACTAGACCCCCTTACACTCGAGGAAATGTGTCTCAACGTTGGAACCTTAGCAACAGTATATCTGAAACCAGTACAACAGGTATTCCGAACAGCGAGGCCGAAGAGGCTACAGGATTCGCCTGCGCTGGTGAGGGAGAGGATAGTAGATGGATTTGGATTACCGAGTCCACAGATCATGGTGCAGCAGCAGCAACAGCAACAGGCGCAACAGCAGCAGCAGTTTATGATGCAACATCAGATCCACATGCAGCAGCAGCAGGATTTGGGAAGTCAGATTGATGATTATTTCGCGGGGGTGGGGAGTGGAACGACGGTTACGGCGAATGCAGGGCAGTTTGCGACGACGAATCCGTTTGCGATGGTGCCAGTGGGGACGCCGATGGATGGGGGGGAGGGGGGATATGGTGAGTGTTCTTCCTTGTAATTTGGAGTGTGGTAGTGAGACTAACTATATGTTTGTGATGGACAGTGGTGAATCAGAATGCTCCTCAGCAGCTAGTGGGTGGGGATCTACTGCTGCTATAGGTTGTGTATATAAACACGTTCCCTCTCTTCAAAAACGTTCCGTAGGCTGAGACATTGTCGTGGATAATTACTTAATACATTGCGCGGATTAGTATTCTGGGACCAAGCCTCTATGGAATTGTTCTGCTTTTCTCTTTTGTACGGAGTACATAGGGCCTGAATAAGAATGACGATCAATTGCCAATCGCCATATAAGAGACAGCTGTGGGCCTTCTAGTCCCACAATCTCGTGATGTCAGCATTAGATTAGCTAGCTAGCGTCTTGGCAGTAGGAATGGCTTCTTAGGAGTCCGTCCTCCCAAGGAATAAACACTATCGCACTCACAACAGCCAGAACTGACTGCTATAGTGGAGAATCCCTCCAACAGAAATGTTGTCTGATGGAGAGCTCTACTTGCTATATCTATCTGTAGCCAAATCCCTGAACGGAAAATGGCCTGTTTTGGGGCAAAGGGGCGGATTAAACCTCGACTATTTTTCACTTTAACACAATCACACTCAATTAAGAAGTCTCTCTCTCGACACAACTCACTATTGCATAACCACTACCAAAAATTTAAAATAATTATTTATTCCCATAAGCCCGACACCCCCAATTTTAAAAATAATCCCGTCTGCCATATTATCTCGAACTACCTAATTGTTTGCTATCACGAAACTGAAAACTTAATTTAAATAGAGTAATTAACACTTGTACCGGTTAGTCATTCATATCCCACTAACGGAGCGCTAACCAACTTCTGTCCCACCGTAGATAGAGCGCCTGTCGGTAGAACATGACATGAAACAACTGCATTGCTTCACTAACTTCCCGATGAATACTTAACTATCACCACTATTAGAAGAACCACTCCACGAACAACATCTTCAACCCCGGGTTGGACAATATCATAACGCCACCTCTCCGCAGGGGCTGTATCTGTAACTCGAGTAGGACTATGCGGTATAGCCTCGGGAAGAATCTCGCGCCATTATTTCTATCCATCCATTGTATACACACAAATTCTGGTTCCCATAGCGCTTATTCCATATAACTTTGGTACTCTGACATCGTCGAAGTCGAAAAGGACCCTACAGTAAATGTTTCATGCATCTGAATATCTGCCCACGCTCGAGTTGAAATGTGTTGAAAATGACCCGATGGTTTCAACTTCCACAAACAATACTGGATGTTCATCACGACTAATGATAAATATTGTGGTGAACTTTGGCTGTTCCGGCCGCTTGAACTGTGGTACAAATACAAAATCCTCTTTGAATGGAAACAAATAATTGAGTAAAGTGTTGTATGGCCCCCATAAAATTGTGATTCATCTTTGGTACCCTCGGGCTCAGCTAACTCGAATAGCCTGACTAATCTTCGATGCCTGAACACTGAATCGAACACTACCAGCAAACAAATAATTAGTCTACAACGTGAGATAGATGTTCGTGTTGGCCTGTGGTAAAATTTTTGTCAAAGTAGTAGGGCCCAACAAACAGCGACTACGAACAATCCTGGAGGCTCGTTATGCTTGTTGCAGAAGGGAGTACACTATACGTGTGGCTTGAAACTGGAGTACTGTGCAGGCGGAGCAAAAGGGTATGGTTGAAATGTATGGTAGTATTGTTTGGTGGTGAGTTGTTTGCTTCAGGTTTGATCATGAATTGAAGAGCTTCTGCAGAAGTTGAATCCACCCGGGTTTCCGGGTGGCTGGCTCCTCATAGTCTCCTTACTGGGATTGAATAGGAGTAATGAGTATTTAAATAAAAAAATATAAAAAAAAAATGCAGAAGTTGAAATTGTCTTTCAGGCTTCGTTTCTAGAGTCAAATTAGCAACTATATACGTAATCCCAAATCATACACCACATGCATTACATGCATCAGCAATAGGTAACTAGGAGATGAAAAAGTACATACAGCAAACCTGCTCCGTAAAAAAAAAAAAAAAAGGCATACATGCAGCAACACCCTCTTCGAACATGTCTTATTACATATCGGGTGATTTTATGCGATTTTTACTTACTTTAGCTGGGGTCAGTTGTGATCGGTGTGTAGATAATTGTGACCGAGGTTTTTGCGTGAGGAGGTCGAGCACTTACCTAAGTACAGTACATAAGTACTTACAGTAAATAAGCAGGGTGCAATCTTGCGGGCATAAGCCCTGGCTGATGTTTTTAAAATTAGGTATGGGATTTTTCAAAGTCACTTGGTCAAAACTTCTTATTTTGTTGACTGTACTCTAAACACTCATCAAAGCCCACTGTTATAGTGTCTGACTTTTATATGGTTGAGAACCAAGGCTCTAACATTACAAACACACCTTATCGTTACCGTATTTTTGAAATGGTTATTCGCATATTGTGGATCATTAAAACGTTGATTATCGTAGCATATAGCAGTAAGCGGGCCCTACGGCGAGAGCAGAAAAAAAGTTTGAGGGTAACAGTTACCTTTTAAAAATTTCAAGCATGCGAATGGAATTATACTATACTTCCTTGCCTCATGCATACGTACACGTTCATATACATACTTCACTAGATAGTTGCTCATTGGACAAAGTGCCCTCATGGGAGGGCTTTGAGAGGTTCTGATTATGCCTTCAGTCTTAAGGTTCGAGAGTTGCAGTCCAAACACGTATCCAGTCTCCACCCCAATTTTTCATCAACCTTCGACTCTCACTCTATTTTTCTTGCGGTGTGCTATATTTCAAATCATATGCTTGGCAAATAAAAGCAATGGTGGACATTACCCTTCACACGAGGCGACGGCTCAAAGGGCATTGTGCGGGTCGGGGTGCCCGGGTGATGGTACTTATGTATGAGCCGATCAATATCATATGTCATTAAAACACACTCACACTCACACGCCACACAAATGATACATAATAGAGTAGCCACACAATCTAGCAAACGCAAACAAAAAAGGAAAAAAAGACAAAAGGAAAAAGAAAAGGGATATAAAGCCACATATATACACGCCCCACCGCAACAGGAAACAAGGGGCTATAACCCACTACACCAGCTCCTCCCCTGCTCCCCCAGCCACAACCCTATACCCCTCCTTGACGACCCTCCTCTCCCTCCACCCTCCACTAACAACCCTAACCCACCCCTCTACCATCTCTCCTACCCTTACAACCCACTCTTTCTCCCTCCTCACCCCTTCACTCACCCCCGCATCAACCCCAACCCCAAACCCTTCCATCTCCATCCCCTCCACCGTCATCCATGCCGGCCTCCTCCACCACTTCAAGCACAAACTCGAGCAAACAACACTGACACTACTCAACGCCATTGCCGCCGCCGCCGCCATCGGATGCAAATGCCAGCCCAACGGCAAAAACACTCCCATCGCAAACGGTAATCCAATAACATTATACAAAGACGCCCATATAATATTCGCTTTAATCCTTCCAAAAATCTTTCTGCTAAGATGAAGTGCCGCGGGGATATCTAGTAGCGAATTCGGTTTCATAAGGACCACATCCGCTGCCTCGACAGCCACGTCTGTGCCATTCGCCATTGCAATCCCCACGTCAGCAGTTGCGAGAGCAGGGGAGTCGTTAATCCCGTCCCCAACCATCGCGATGAAGATTTCGCCGTTCTTGAGGCCAGACTCAGGGGTCGAGCCTTCGGATTTCATGTTTGATATAATAAGCCGCTTATCATCTGGGCTGACGCAGGACCAGACTAGATGCTGGGGTATACCGACTTGGGATGCGACAGCGAGGGCAGTGGACTGTTGATCTCCAGTGACCATAGCAACCTCGATGCCCATTCTGTGTAATGCCGCAACCGCGTGTCTTGCGTCGGGTTTCAGCTCGTCAGAGAGGGAGAGGTAGCCGGAGTAGGTAGTGTCGATGGCAACGAACACAAATGTTCTGCCTCGGAGGCTCGCGAGCTCGGATTCGTTGGCGGTTTCTCTGTTGGTGAAAGAGGGTGTGGTGGTGGAGTGGTCGCCGAGGGAGAGAGCGGTGGCTTCGGGAGGGATGGAGACAGAGTTTTCGGTGAGGAGGGCAATGTTTCCGACTAAGACACGGAATTTCATCGTACCTTTTGAGGCTGCAGCGGCAGCTGTAGATGAGGCTCCAGTTGCGATTTCAATCGTTGCTTCGATCCCCCTACCTACGATGGCCTTGAAGTCGCTTACATTCCCCTCGATAGTACTTTGTGGCGGCAACCCGAGCTTCTCTCTGGCACTAGCAACAATCGCTCTTCCAATTGGATGCTCACTTCCCTGCTCCGCAATCCCCACCAGTGACCACCACATCTTCACCCTCCACTCACTTGCACTCCACAAGCCCCCCTGCTCCGAGCCCGCAACACTCATCTTCCCCATAGTCAACGTCCCCGTCTTATCCATCACCACAGTCGTGATCTTCGTCGCCGTCTCGAGCGCCGCGCCGCCCTTCACAAGAATCCCATGCTCGGCCCCCACCCCCGTTCCAACCATGACAGCCGTTGGCGTCGACAACCCCAGCGCACACGGGCAAGCAAACACAATTACCGAGATGCACAGTTTCAAACAAACAATCAATGTCCCCCCACTCGCCTCATTCTTAAAAATCGCCGGAGGATTCGGAAGGACATGGGCGAGAATCATCCACACAATAAACGTGGTAACAGCCAGACTAACGACCCCAGGAACAAAGTACCCCGCAACAATATCTGCTATCCGTTGAATCGGCGCGCGGTTCGTCTGCGCTTCCTGGACTAACTTCACAATCTGCGACAATTGCGTATCTCTCCCCGCGCGAGTAACTCTAAAATCAAGTCTTCCCGCTCCATTGACAGTACCCCCAATCAATTTCTCCCCCTTGCACTTCAAGATTGGCATAGCTTCTCCAGTCACCATGGATTCATCCACATAGCTCTCCCCCGCAGTAACAACGCCGTCTGCAGGAATTCTATCTCCCGGGCGAAGAATAACGATATCCCCTACCTGAATCAATTCTGTAGGAATAGTTCTTTCATTACTTCCCAATTGCTCCTCGCCCCAAGCCGATTTTTCCGGGTCGGCGTAGATGGTAGCCATGCTAGGCGCAAGCGACATGAGCCTCGAGAGTGCCTTTGATGTTTGTCCTTTTGCCTTGTTCTCAAGATATCTCCCCAGCGTGATGAACGTAATCAACATCGTACTCGTATCAAACACCGTACTGGGCCGATTATGCGGTGAGAAAAGAACCGAGATAATCATCAACCCAACCGAGAAGAAGAAGGCTGCAGAAGTACCAAGGACAACCAGAACATCCATTGTCGCTGAGCCATGTTTCAGACTCTTGTACGAGCTGAGATAGAATCTCTTTCCAATCCCAAACTGCACAGGTATAGTAAGTAGTAAGCAAATAACATCGCCCAGATAGAGCCCAGGGATAAGTATATTCATTCCTCCAAAGTAATGCATATCCCAATGCATCCACACCATTGGTATAACCATACTGATCAAAAACACCGGAATCGCAAACGCCGCGCTAAAGCGGAATGCACGGCGCCATTCATTGATTTCCTTTGTTTTGGATAGGGACTCGAGTTGTGCATTGTTGTCTTCTGCTTCAGCGATGAGTGCGTTGAAGCCGAGTGATTCAACTAGCTCCACGATATCCCGGAGCCCGGTGAGGCCTGGATGGTAATATACCTGTGCCTTTGCATTGCTCAATGTGACGATTACATCGTCAATCCCCGGTGCTCTCCTCAGCCTCCCTTCAAGCGCAACTGCTGAATCCTCATCACTCAATCCAAAGATTTTGAAAGTAACTTCCGCAGTAGTCAGGTCCTTCTCTGAATCTTGGGCGTCCAGGACAGTTGAGAGGAACTCAGCATCAAAACCCTGCTCGTCAATGATCTCTGCAATTCTCTGGGCGGAAATGATATCTGGGTTATGTATAGCAACCGCCCTCTCTGTTATGAGAGAAACGGTAAACGACTCGACCCCTTCTACCCCCTTAAAGCCACCTTGTACAGCCGCTGTGCATGCTCCGCAGGTCATTCCTCCAACCGCAACAGTCGTGGTTGCTCGCGAAGGGAGCTTTTTCTTTGAGCCACCCATAACATCTGAAGAGACGAGTTCTGCGCCAAAGCCACGGTCTTCAATTCTATACATCCAACGTCAGTTAGACTGTTCAGCAATAGCTCGGATTTTGATGTTCATACAACTCCAAGACCTGCTCTTTTGAAATCACATCTGGATCATGCACGGTGACGGCCCTCTCAGTTATTAGGGATACGGTAAACGACGTTACCCCCGCAACGTCCTTGAACCCCCCCTCAATTACGGCCGTACAAGCACCACATGTCATTCCCTCCACCTTGATTGTGGTCGTCGCCTGCTTTGGCTCGGTGCGCCGCGCACGGCTGGGGATATCTGTCGACAAGATTGTAGCCCCAAACCCTCGGTCCTCGATACTATCCTTAATAGTTAGTGATCATCTTCCTTGGAGGGGAAAATTTCCAAGGATTTACATCTCGACTATTCTCTCCATAGGTAATACCCTCCAATCATACATTACCACGGCTCGCTCTGCCAGTAGCGAAACAGAGAATGATCCTACTCCATCGACGCCCTTGAATCCAGCTGCGCGTGCCCAAATACGTCAGCACCCGTATATTTTGACCCAGAGATCCCTCCATTGGCCGAACCCACCTTCTAATGCCGATGTACAAGCGCCGCAAGTCATCCCCTCCACCGCTATCGTCGCTGTCGCAAAGTGAGGTGTCGTCGTGCTCGACATGCTCCGCCGCCCATAGGCCTCATCTACTTTCGAGTTGACCGGCGAGAGTAGAAGCCCTTCCTCCTCGTTTCGCAACTTGAGCGCCATTGCTGCTGCTGTTGTCGGTGTTGTTGAGTTCTATGAAATTTTGTTGTTGGACCGATCGCGGCAGTTGGAGTTTACTTGACCCAGCTGAAATGAGACCGACCAGGCACCCTCAGCTAAACTACTACCATGCAGCACCCAATATAAGGTAATAATGGTGCGTTTGTTGGAACTTGTCCCTTGTCAATTATATATCCACCACGTCTTGTCTTCCTTCAAGTAAAGCCGATGGTAGTGCAGTGCTGTATAGTAATGGAGGGAGCGAAACCAGTCGCTACTTGTTCTCGTTTCCTGCAAATCGATTGCAGATCCAAAGAGAAGGAATGGACGAAAGAGTAGATATGAAAGATCTAGTAAAGGGCAAACACAGGGAATAGAATAATAGTCGGGGATATTCGAGATGTATTGATAGTAACAAGAGCAATACTGTCAGCATAGGCGCCCCACCCCGACTACCTAGCGCTGTAGTAATCCCAGGCCAGGCACACAATCAAAGGGGAATGTGTGTCTAGTACGAGTACTTAGGTATATGTATGCAATAATAGTCAAAGAAATCCAGGCTCTGTCTCTCGTTTCGTCGGATGTGTGGTACAGTAATTAAAGCACCTAAAGTTGCCTGCACACGAGTATGATGCGTGTACGTGAACGAATGAAGAATGGACCAGAGGGAGATGTACTCGAGTACATATTGTATGCAAAAGGGAAAGAAAAAGAAAAAAGACACATACTATGGCTGGTACATGGGTACTCCGTACGGTGGAGCAGAGCAGATAGAGCAGACAGGAGCGCGGTTCGAATTGAAGTCTGGAACACGGAGACGGAGCCTGCTTCTCCGGGCGTCCGCATTATTTCATTGTTCAGGCTGCCTGGGGCCTATGTTATGTAGCAGCGTTTCGAGGCACCCGGATTGATCTTGAGAAGCGAGCGGCACAACGTTTTTCCAGCGAGGTTGACGCCATCTACACACCAACTCCTGCTGTTCCGCAGGGCAGGTGGGGGCCCTGGGAGGGGGGTATCTGATTAATTGCAGAGAGTGGCTGATGTAAGTTGGGTGCAGAATCGTACTCTACAGGTCCACAGGAGTGAGGCCCGGGGCAATGTGGCATCTGGCATCAAACCCTGGCGGGGCGAATATGACCTAAATCTATACACCCCTCACATCTGCAGTAAATTGTTAAAATTGTGAATCCAATATGCGTAGGTACAGTCATATGTATGTACCTTTACAAATCAAGAGCAGCCCAGGATATAACTGCCGGCACAATTCCTGAACGGAGATCTGATATGGAATTCTGCGGACGCTCGTGGTGCAGGTACGCTTGGCAGCTCCACACCAAAATCGCCGGTTCCGGTACTCCACCGGGAAGGTTTAAAACACTATCAAGCCACTACAGTACTAAGGTCCAGAAGCAACTTTGGCCTTCTAGGAAAATTCCGGCTTATCTATGTATATTTGTATGTAGTTATTTTTTAAGATCAATGAGTCTCCACTACGGTCTCCAGACTACGGTTCTTCTACAGCCCGGTATTTGGGAGGGAAACTAAAACATCATCTGAGGCCGTCCGTTATAGCAAGATTTCCGCTATAACGAGTTCCAGTAGCTAGGTTCAACTGTACATCACTAACTCAGCTTTAATGAGGTTGTTATATTGTTATAAACCAATTCTTGTGCATTCATCACGGTCACTCATTCCTCATTCCGTCATTTTGTCCCCACCGCACCGACAATGGTAGTACCTTCCTTGAGGTCGCCAAGGCTATACGAGGAGTAATCCCTGAGGGGATGCCACTTCTTGCATCGAGGAGACGGAGCAAGGCTTTTTTTTTTATTTTAAAAGTCTATACGCCAATTCGACCTAATGTCATGCGGGCGGCTCCCGGACGGCTACGCAGACTGCCGAGCTTGCTATTCACTTGGATGCCGTGGGCGTAGATCTTACTGACATTTCCACTAGTGGGAACCACTCACAGCAAAAGGTTACCGACCAAATTCAGTTCGCAGAGTATGTGAGGAAGTGCGTCCAAAAGGCGGGTGCTAAGATTCTCGTGGGAGCCATTGGTGGTCTCACATCGGGAAGGAATGTAGAGGAGATTCCTGGGCATGGCTCCACGGCTTTGTTGGGTTTTGTCGCAAGCTTTTCCAAAAAGCCATGTCCTTGAGGTAAGAATTGAAGGAATTATATTGTGTTACAGTGCGTGGGGGAAAGTGTTCACGCACCCCCCCTGCATAATATGATAAGGGGTGAGTGAACACTTTCCCCCACGCACTGTAGCATCAATCAATTACCCTGAACTTGGAGTTTTTTATAAAGAACCTGCCGAGCATTGGTGAAGGCAGATAGTCTGATCAGAAAATCAAGAAGAGAAACTTCTTTGCAATATTTATCAATTTATAATGTAATGGCAATAAAATACATCGACATAGGGATTATCGGACAATGACTCCATAGAAACAGTAATGAATAAATAAACTATAGTATGTTTACCTCACCCTACTAACTAGGAAGAACCTGAGTATTGGCGCACAAGTTGAAGTTGTTACCACTTGCTCTAGAGTGGGTGATGGCATCTTAATATGGTTACAGGTCAGCTCAATATGGAACATATAGTATATATGTATGTAGAAAGTTCACACATACCACAATACATTATGTTTGTACCATCCCAAGATCCAACCACAACCCTATCGAGTCCTGGGCTACCACCAGTGTAGACATGGTCCCTGAAAACCGGGAATTCGTAGTATGGTGGGTTACATCCAGCATTGAAGGTAAAGCTTTCGAAGTTGTTGTACCTGTGTGGGTAGTTGTTTCTACCAACGGTGGTTCCTGCATTGAGGTGTCTGAGAGCAGCGAGTGCAGCACTATTTATGGCTCTGGGTGAGATCACATAATCTAAGCATCAAATTTGGTCAGATCCCCGAATTTTCAATATTATTTTTTTTCCCAGTGTTTTTCATTGAAGGGGAGCTATGCATTGGGGTATTGGTGGGGAGATATGTACCATTGCAGTTGGCTCCAGTAATCCCAGTAACACTCTGTGCAACAGACAGCGCAGCAAAGAGGGCCGAAGTAATGACGCAAAGATTGAAGAACTGCATTGTGTCGAGGTCTTAAGGTGGTCTTAGAATCTCAAGGGGCGTGACTGACTCGATTGCTAGAATTTCTCCTCGGGGCGTTCTTGCGACCACCAGACTTTATACCTCTGATCTCATCTCTCGCACTCCCTAGTCTTTGTCATACCTTGAATGTCTGTTTCTAGTGCGGCTGTTTCGAATTATCAGCAGGATATCACAAAATGCGATTTTTTTTCGAAATATCAGTTGAAATGAGGCTGCCTCGAATTGCCAACTGGATATCAGGAAGGTGTAATATGATTGGCCATTATATATATTGAATCTAGTTAGATATAGCAGTTCATCATTTACAATTAGCAGATCTCACTCCGCATCCCAGTGGTATCCCCCACAGGCTGCTCTCCCAGGTTGGGATTTTAAATGAACGTTCGCCTCAGGGCCACCCAGACTATTTTTGCCTCCTATCATTCCACATAGTTTCGGCACCGCTCCCTAAATAGGAAGCTGGTTAATTATTACATAAATAACCTTAAAAGACGGTAATTACGTCAGGATACTTGGTGCTTACAGGCTAGGTAGCCTGCAGCTCCAGGGGGACTTCAGCTGATTCAAGCTATGCAAGAGGGCATGACCAAGGGGGCCAATCAAAGCCCTTATCATGAAAACGATTCTGGCCAGCTCACCCCGTGAGGAGACAACACAGGCTCTTCGACAAAAATAACTTGCTCAGTTCCCTGGGACATATATTCTACCCACTAAAATCCAGCTTTCAATTACACTTCTAATTGTGGTACTGGTCCACCCCAAATGCTGGTGTGAGTGTATCATAGTGTTGCATTCAACCTATCTGGCTTCAGAGATTTTGATATATCCTAAGTCTATGTGAGCACTCAACCAGGTAATGTAGTATGTAACATTTACATGCCCCAAGAACATCACATATTATAATGTACATATATTGCAGCTACAGGTGATAGCTTCCATACCTTTCCATACATGATTCCAATTCTTAATATTCACCTCCAGGCAAGAGTCCAGTTCTCCGAAATGCAAAGACTGTTTACGTAGAGTAGAGAATAACTCCGAAATTCCGCATTTTCTGAATATATGGGGCCGGACTTATGTGATGACTTTCTGTTAATTCTCCGCAATTGATGATGGCTCCTTAGCTGTGGTGAGACGGTCAGCACTGAGTCTTCAACATTGTAGCCTGTTGCGTCGGCCGCCCTCAGTCGCACGAGCCAATTACAAGAGGCGGTGCCAGACTAGGCAATATCAGGTAGCTACATCCCCAACTTCTTACCCTCCTATCCTTCCACCACTCAAGATCGAGCTTAAGACTCACCAGCATAGACTAATGGCAAGATATGTGGTTTGGGTGTGGTCCTATTGTCGGAGCTCGAGTGACTCAAAAATCTAAGATGATTTCTAGTGATGTCTTAGAGGCCCAGAGTGGCGGGTCCAGTTAGAAGTTGCGGAATAATACTACAAGGTGGTATTCTGGAGCAATGGGGTTTGGATACATCATTTTGCAGTGGCTCGGGGAAACTAAATGAGATAGGAGCACTTGTAGAGTAAGCTTTGAATAACTAAACTACTTGTCTGACAAGACTATCTTACCCTGAAATCTTCCAATCTAATTCTGGAAGATTATTGCACCGGAATTATAGCAGGGAACGGTCACGGCAGGATATTACTATTTCATTAAAGTACATCCCAGTTTATAGAAACATAGCAATAAAACCTGAAGCCCCTAATGCTTTGGCCATGGAAAAAAACCCTAGACAGAGATTAGACAACCCACTTAGTTGAATTTCCAGTGCACGATAATAATGTTGACATACCTGTTTGCACCAGAAACTTGTTGTCAACCTTCCAATTGATCCACCATAACGGTAGAGGAATGTCTAGTGCAGATCTAGATAAGGGACATGGTATATTTTGATACAATACTCCGTACTATCCCTGGACGAATCCTCGCCTGCGGTGCAAGCAACATTCCCCTATCCTGGGCGGCCCCCCCTAACCCCCAATCAACATTTATCTTTGCAGCCTTTCTCGCGAAACAACCACAATGCGAAGATCATGAGCAACGAGTCCCTCCCCTCAACCCGTGTCCTCCTCACCCGCATATTCAACAACCTCTCTACCTTCCCACCCTCTCCCCCAAATCCTACCACTAGCACAGCAACCGCAATCCCCCCGGCTACCTCACCAGAGTCCTACAACAACAACCACGACCATGTGGCCGACCGCCCCCTCCTCCCTCCAGCGGCCAAACCCCTCCTTCTAACCCTCCACTCCCTCCTCCCACACTGCCTTCTCCCTGCCCTCGACCTCTTCGACTGCGGTCTCATCGAGCGTTGGATACCCAAAGGCCTTGACCCTACCTCCCCAACCACTAAGAACCCCCTCACATGGGTCTACTACATCACATCCAAACCTGCATCCCCCATTTCCTCCGAATCTACAAATCCCTTCCGTAGCAACACATCCTCCCCTAGCCCAAACACTTACACCTACGAAGTCCGCCCATCAATATGGCATTGTACATGTGCAAATTTCACTCTATATGCCTTTGCCAGTGCCGCGGAGCCAGCTACGATCCATGACAGCGTTGAAGAACAAGTTGATGACAAGACGACCTGGATCTGGGGAAGCCAATATCTTTCCCCATCTCATCCTAGCGCAATTCCGGTGTGTAAACACTTACTAGCGGCAGTTTTGGCAGAGCAATGTCCGGCGTTATTTGGAGCCTTTGTGAAAGAGAAACGGGATGTGTTGAAAGAGGAAATGGCGGAGAAGGCATGTTGGTGGGATTGATATATGGCATCGAGCTCCTACAGTTGTCACTGGACAGGCATTAGAGGGGGTACAATTCAATAGTCTGAATAACATTGCAAGTTTACTTCCGGGAATATTTTGAGAGATAGTCGTAGTAGCTTATACTCTTCACCAAAAAGAGACAGGTAGAGAAAAGTGAAAAATAATACAGACAAACGAACTGGATAATGTTCCATGTTCTGGAATTGATACACAAAAGCGAATAATTAGGTAACCAGACGCAAGCCAAAAAAAAAGGAAATAATCATACGATATCAAGAAAAAGGCACTGCATCCCATCCCATAAACACCATGATATGATTATCCTTTTTTCTTATCAAAGTCCTCCGTTCACGATACAGTACTTAATAAGCTGTCAGAAGGATCCTACTCCCCTCTAACCTCTCTCCCGGAGGCTGTGGCTGTGCTTGGTTGATCGTTATTCCACGAAAGGTAAGTGTGGTCACCAAGTTTCCTGCAAATACAAATTTTAGCACGACTCGTTCATACCTAGCTATGGGGTGTCAGGTGACAAACCTGGGCTTGAACAAATGCCTAATTGCGAAGATAGTTCCCAGTACCACACAAAGTCCACCGACTACCACGTATGCAATACCCAAGAACGGGTTCTTTCCACCCATGACTGTCGTAGTGGAGATGACAATGGACTTGGTACCGCCATAAAGCTTGACGTTGAAGTCTTCAGGATTCAATAAATTAGGCTCAAATATGCCAACACCCCAAAAGCAGGATAAAACGTACTGTCTGTGATATTGACATAGTATGTCCCCTTCAACATCGGGCTCGTAGTGTTCTTCCTCGCCAACTTGCTAAACGTTGGTAATCCCGCCGTCCTCATCCAGACCTGGAAATCCTCCCTCTGGCTCAGATCCGGGATCGGTTTCTTATCAGTATACCCATCGGGGTAGTTCTTCCTCCAATTTCGGGGTGGCATAACGTCAGAGTTCTGATATGACGATTTCTTATATCGGTCCCTATCTGATTCCCAAGCAATCCCCTTGTCTGTCATAATATACGTCTCATTATTTAATCCATTATTCGTAGTAATCCAAAGTGGGTGGCTGAAGGTGTCGTTAAAAAGTGAGTTTGCGATAAGCCCACATGGATAGTATGGCTTCCCGGTCTCAGAGTCGTGGATCAGGGGAGAACAGGCATCACTGCCTTTCAAGGCGCCAAGACTAACTGCTTCACCCTTAAGTTGCCTTTCATCAACAGACTTGACATATCTTCTGTGGTTCTGGTAGAAATTGGTGAGTCTATAGTAGAAGAAGATTGGTGGAGGGAGATTATTGGGAATTTCAAATTCGAGAGTGCATATTCTGTCTGGGTCGGTCCGGCCCTCGATGGTCTGGTTGACGGTCTGCCAGCGGGGTTTGCTTGGGCTGCCACTGCGGAATGATGTTTGGACGTCGCTAGAGGGGATTTCTCTGAAGTTCTGGATATTCCAGGCCTTTCCACCTGGTGCGTTCTCGACACAATCTGTGTAGTTGATGACAATCTCTTCAACCTGCACTAATTAGCCCGATGCAGATGGCATCTGAAGCAACATTATTGAAGAACCTTTGAGCTAGCCCACAGTAGTAGTCCCCCGAGAGGGGCGAATATAACACCGAGAATGAAAAACAGTGGGAGGACAGTCTTTGGTGTGAGGATTGGTCTATCAAGGCGTTAGCTGAGACTTCATGTATCGGGACAAAATATAACCCACTGCCAGGCCTTCAATCGCTGTTGTCGAAACGCAGTATCTACGCAAAGATGCACCAATCGTCAGTGTCTATTTCCCGCAGAAATTGTACATCTGGAGAAGCTGCAAAGCGCAGGACGTACTGCCTGGCCTCCTGCTCTTCTCCTTTTTCTTTGAACCGTCGTCATGATCCCGCCCGTCTGCAGAGTCTAGCATGACTGAGCGCTATTAGCCCCAAGAGTTCCGGTTGACGTTGGATGGATCAGTTGAGGCCGCCGGGCGTTCGTTCTGTTTACTGGTAGATGCTGATTCGGAGCTCTCGTGCAATGCGTCGTGCGTGTTGGAGCCGGAAACTTTCCAGAAGGAATGAATGGAGTATACTCTTCGGACTCGCGTTCTTCCGTCTCCTTCAGAATGTTTGTTGTGTATTGTCAATACTTCGTAAGTATTTACAGTCGGGAGGCACCTGGCTTCCTGCCCCGAACAGAGCACGTTAATTTTAGACAGGGCGAAGCTCACTGCCAAGGGCCTCCCTTACGTACGCAGCTACAGCTGACGATCGATTGGTGTATCTGGTACATATCATACAACCTAACCAGACTACATACAACCTATCAGATATATTCTCTGCAATAAACATGATTTCCAGGCGCGAGGTCACGTCGGCTACTCTTTCATCATCTTGCATAGCATCTAGCCATCTAGAAATCATACAGATAGATGGCAACCGTTTTTAACTCTAGCTGACCCGATGCAAATCACATGATATGGTCAGGTGATAAAATCCTCCCTCCGCTACAATTGCTTGTGCGGGTTTATGTGCTGCTGTGATTGGTGTAGGTAATGCAGTAGGTCCCCGATCAGCACGCAATTGCTCCTTGTACCTACCGTATTATTTCGAGTAATTGGCTAGCGCCTCAGACGTTGTGAACCACGGCCATGTACATTCTGCTTCTACATCATGCAGCCACCCTACACTACAGTATCAAATGACTTAGTCGCACGCTGTGATTTCAATGTAAATTGATACCTATCTAGATCTATGGAGGGGTAACAGAAGAGGGAATAGTATGTACATAACCTTCAATGACCCAAGCATACTCCAATGCATCGGTATCATACCCCCTGGCTGGTATAGAGCGGTAGAAGGCTTCCAACTCTATATTTGACCCTGGATGAACACCGCCTTGCCAATAACTTGCCGTTCTGCTACAAAGCGTTCAAATAGAGAAATCTCCAACTCTGGCCACAAGCATAACCATGAAGCATTCGGCTGACGCCGAGAACCAATCTTTTGACCAACTATTTCAGTGCGGTTCTTCCACCAATTGGCATTGACCGTTGTGGGATTTTGAACCAGCGACTAGCTTCCATTTGTATAGGCGGTCGATATTCCACCACATCATCATCATCATCAAACTTTAAGTCTTTTGGAACCCGGTGGTGCATTAGAAACATTAATACTTCCCCTTTTTTTTCTCTAGAATAGCTTCGTTCTATTCTTCGGATAGGTCCTCGTACTTTGTACACTCGATCCTCCAAGGGTTTAGGCTTGCGCCCTGGCCGCTGCTTTGATTTTGCCTGTGGCGTAGCAGAAATAGTCTTTCGAGGACGAGGTAGATGCCGTGGAATATTGGCATCAGATACTGTTACAGGTGCTAGCAGAGTCCGATGTCTTGGTGCCCCCCAAACACTATACACCAATAGGCTTAAGCATAGGATAAAATAAATGAACTTCATTGTGGTGAAGGCAAGGCGAAACACTTCAAGTTTACTATCTACATCAAACTTTGCCTCCGATGAGGTTGATTTGTTGTGTTTGTTCAATATGTCGGTATGCGGTACTTTGCCTTCTTCAGTATAATTTCGCATGTAACCGACAGTTGCTGCTCTGAACACGCTAGCCAATTACTCGAAATAATACGGTATTACTGCGTACTAGCTTCTGGCGGCGGTATCTTTTCGTCGTGTATTATTTTATTTTTCTCACCTTTTTCCCTGCCTGTCTCTGCCCTTCCGGAGGAACTTGCGGATAATTGAGTGGATATGGAATGTGGCTGGAATGTGGCTGGAGTATGGAATATCGAGAGGCAGATCGTGTGATTGTACGTTTATTTACCCGCAAGCTCCAGGGAAGCGGTGGTGACCCTCTTCCGAGGTTACCTACAAACAAGTTCCAGGTACTATTCAATTTAAATTATTCTGGAAACACCAGATTCGATAGCTTTCAGATCAGAGAAACAGCTCAAAGCTGCCATTCCCATTTCTTAGATCACGCCGACCAGGGGACCGTTTTACCTTGGATAGCACAAGGCGAGTTTTGTACCATGGCGAGAAGCCTTTCAAGAAGTGCTTTCGAAGGTCCCTGAGCTGGGGGGGGAATATGAATACCTGGAACTTTATACCAGCAAAAGCCTTAAATGGGGAAAGAGTTACCTGGTAGCCACCTTGGATTGTTATTTGATCAAGATAGGGAGGGGCGTAGTTTATGCACCTGATGCACGATGGCTCAGTGGAAAATGCTTTCTTTTGTCTCCAAGATTGCCTCAGCCGTATAAAATATGTTTGGGGCAAACATTATCTATAATCCAGAGATCTGGGAAGGTTGCTATGTAACTGGACCTTCGGCTGTTGTCTTACATTTCTCAACATGTGAGAATAAAACCACAGGGTTAAAAAGGTCACAAAAATATCAGCAGCTACATAGGTTTGTCTACGAGAGGCTTGTGCCAACCAGACTATAGGTTTGTATGTATCCCAGGGCTGTACCCATTGATTTTAGGCCGCACCATCATGTGGCTTGTGTGCGGCAGAACTGGAAAATGACTGCCCGTGCATGAATATAAATTAAAAGAAGTTAAAAAAAAAAATCCAAACTCTTGTACAGTCTAAACTTACCAAATTGTAAGTAAGGCCTGCCTGCACAAGCACCAGAAAGGAGAGCATGACTGTAACTTCACCTACTGGTAGACTCCCGAAATGGACACTTCCAAAATAGACCACTTCAGAGGATGGACAATTAGCATCAATACCTAGTTATAACCAAAGCCGCTACTCTCACGTCGAAAACACACATTATAATACACTGTAGTTCTTTCGGTATATTCCGGTTGCGGTGCCTATTTGTATAGTTGGAACCCCAGCTAACAATGCATCCACAGTTGTTCATCCTTCCCCTGGCCGTGCCCTCCCCTCTTTTGGCAGGAAACTCCCAGTAACACATAACGTCAAAACTACTACCATGTCCTTCTCGGGAATTTAACGGGAAATAGGATTGATGCACTCCGAGCCCAAGGGCTGAAAGAATGTCTCGAAACCCTAGTCTGGCTTGTCGAAACCCCAGTGGGACCCATATGTGTTCGGCAGGGATTTTGGTGTTCACCCGTCCTGAAACTCGTGAAACTGGGGGGAGACTTGGGATCTCTTCTGACCTATGTTATAGCCCGGAAGGGGCAGCTCCTAATTGAGTTGAGTAAAGTGCTCACGGCGGCACTGATTAACGCGGGCATCATTGTTATGAGATATCCCTTGAGATATCCCCACCCACTCAGCATTGCTGACGATATCAGTGAATAGTATATGTTGGAGAAGGATTGGCATAAAGCATACTGTTGAGATCCTACACATGAGTTCATGGGGCATCCCATCTATAAGTGAAGTGGTCAAGGATAGATTTGAATTACCCGTATCAATTTCTCGAGGCCTGTCGGTGAGTAAACAATTCTCAAGAAGAGGCAAATGATGGTATAATATATAGGCTGGCAACAGATACTTCAAACATCATTGTCTTGTAGTTTCTCTGCTAAACTCTATCCGTAGCTCGTATTGAAGGGTTACTGGCAGCGTGAATTAAATAAGTTCAGTTAAGAAGACTTCACAGTGAACAAAGATCAAGAGTGATATGTACATAAGTATGTATTCAATCATACGAACTGCTTGACCGAATTGCTTGTGAGTCAAGTAGAGCAGATATATACATATATATACACTAAGAGCGATTGACGATGTCATGAGCATACGCACATGCATCCTTCATTATTAGTATGTGTATGTGGGCTGGTATGAGTGATTGCACAACAAAAGATCGAAACTATAGGTTACTAATTTTCTTCCAGACTAGTACATCTTTCCACTTAGACCTTACATAAACATAAACGCCTAGGTCGGGCGAGACATCACGTGGTGTTTACAAGCGTTTGCTCACCTCACAAGTAAAGTACATTGCTATGTAACATCCGACTGGATGCACGTGAAAAGTACCTTTTTAGATTTTAGTTCATATGCCGTCTGAGCATTCACGTGATTTGAGGGCGGTCAACACCGGCTCGGTTTTTATCGGCATTCCTCAGTCTTAGGTTTCGCCACACGGCCATGACGTTTGCTGAGAAGAGGATAGGCCAGTGGCCGCAGTTATCCGGGGCCAAGCGTTTCTGTTATTACGGAAGCCGCACCGTTTTCGAATCATAATTTTTTGATAGTGACCGTGTCCAGCTGTCTTCGATGTTCCTGAATGTTATAGATAGCTCGTCAGTTCCCCATAAGCTTTCTCCACAAATAGAGTGAAAACGTGTCTATATCACAGTTATTCACGGTTCATCTCCACGAAAGTATCAAACCTTCCAATAGCTCATTTCACCGCAACAATGACAGCTCCCGAAAGTGTTGTCACCCCTATGCCCATCACAGGGGCCGTTCTTACCTTCGAAGGTACATCCGTACCTCTGTCGTCCTCAGTTTCCTCGACAAACTCTGAATCATCAGATTATTCCACCGCACATTCATACCGCGGGTATGACCACGTGCACTGGCTTGTTGGCAATGCCAAACAAGCAGCATCATTCTATATCACAAATATGGGTTTCAAACCCTTTGCATATCGTGGTCTCGAAACAGGGCACCGAACAGTCGCGTCTCATGTCATCAGAAATAACGATGTGGTTTTTGTACTCTCGTCACCACTCAAGAGCCCAAACGCACCAGGGCTGACGCAGGCAGAGAGGGATGAGCTTCGTATGATAAGCGAACATATGATTGAACACGGAGATGCTGTTTGGGATGTGGCGTTTGAGGTGGATGATGTTGATGCAGTTTATTGGCGTGCGGTTGAGAATGGAGCCAAGGGTATTTGTAAGCCATGGACAGAGAGCTCGAAGGATGGTGTGGTCGTCATGGCAAAGATCAGGACATATGGAGATACTATCCATACTTTAATTGAGAGGAGGGGATGGCATGGCGAGTATTTCCTCCCTGGATTCGGCAAGCCACGAGGATTTGGAGTAACGGCAGATCCGGTACTCCGGAGTGGTGGACTTGGAAAAGTCGCAGTTGCAGCGGGGAAGGGAGTATTTGGTCTTCCGGAGATCCAACTCGAGGCAGTTGACCACTGTGTTGGAAATCAGGACTGGGATAAGATGGATGAAGCTTGTGATTAGTACGTTTAACTCCCCTCATCACCACACAATGTAGTGCTAACCTTTCCCTGTAGTTATGAGAAGGCTCTCGGCTTCCACCGCTTCTGGTCCGTGGACGATACACAAGTATGTACCGAATGGTCGGCACTGAAATCGATCGTCATGGCATCACCCAACGAATTAGTGAAAATGCCTATCAACGAGCCTGCAAACGGAAAGAAAAAGTCCCAGATTGAGGAGTATGTTGAGTTCTACAACGGTGCCGGTGTGCAACACATTGCCCTCCGGACAAAGGATATCATCACCACCGTTGTGAACATGAAAGCCAGGGGAGTCGAGTTTATCACTGTACCCCGATCATATTATGATGCCATGGAGAAGCGTCTTGGGATTGTGCGAGATGAGTCAGGCTCCATTATCGCAGACAAGAGAGCTGGACGGACCCGGTGGACGTTGAAGGAAGAGTTTGACATTTTGCGGAAACTGAGCATCTTGATTGACTTCGACGAGGGTGGATATCTGCTACAATTGTTCACTAAGCCACTCATGGATCGACCGACAGTGTTTGTGGAAATTATTCAGCGAGAGCATTTTGAAGGATTTGGTGCTGGTAATTTCAAGAGTTTGTTTGAGGCAATTGAGAGAGAACAGGAGGAGAGGGGGAATTTGTGAAAGATCCCAGTCCCTAGTCAGCGTGCGGCTCGTTAGTGGGGAGTTGTTTAGCATTCTTTTTTTTTTTGGCTTTTTTTCCTATTCCATATTCTCCGTTCCTCCCTAGGAGCGGTCGGGTTCGAGACTAATTCTCCGTTTGCATTTCAGTTTTCTTTCATCGGATTTTTAGGTTTCGGGGTTACTTTTGTTATCTCATATTATATATATATAGCCATATAGTAATTCGATTTGATGGTACATCAAGTCTTTGATTTTTTGACGGCTTGCCCAACTAAAATGTATCCTTGCCAGCTGGTAGTACAATGTACTTTACATACCATGTGGTGAGGGAAAGACTTTTAAAACGCCGCTCCCAGATAGCCCCCCATCCCCCAAAGCCGACATCACGCCCCGCAATCTCGTTCGATGGAGATTACATGTAAGAGATATATGTAGGACTAGCCTGTGGGACGTTAACGTGGTAATTTCACGCACCATGCAGAAGTATAGTTACAAGGCATGTATGTACTCGAAGTTCAGGTTTGTAGGGACATACCGACATTAAAAAACGCTATGGATAAATAAGTAATTTTAAACGTACCAAGTGGTGAGGATGATGAAAGTTCGAACTTAGGCGTAAATAGATTAGTATCATACCAGAGACGAGCCCGGCGTCACGCGGAGATGGGAAGAGTTTGCTTTTAAATTGTGCTCTAAATATAAGGTACAGTATGTCATAACGTCGAGATGGCCCCACTGAGATGGGCCTCCACTTTGTCTATATATATTCCCGTCTCCAAACCACACCATATGCAATACTCAAGTATAATATAAAACCATTTCTGTATAATCGGGCTTCTTAATTCTCTAGACTTTCTAGATCTCGTTCTTTGTTACTCTAACTCTAATCTTTTGTCTAACAAAAATCAACGACGTCATGGCCACTGAAACACCAAAAATGGAGTACCGTCTGCTGGGTAGATCTGGCCTGAAGGTCTCCGTTATCGCTTTAGGCAGTTGGTTGACGTACGGCGGAACGACGGGCGACGGTATGTGATTCTAATACACCGAGAATTCTGGATCGATGATAAGCAAAACAACGACTTGACTTTCCTGTAAACAACTTTCTAGTGACTGTCTTCTGAGCACAACGCTGACTTCCCCGCCTCTGCAACAACAGAGATTGCGTTCGCCTGTATGAAAGCCGCGTATGATGCTGGTGTCAATTTCTTCGACTGTGCTGAAAGCTATGCAGGCGGAAAATCCGAGATTGTTATGGGACAGGCCATCAAGAGATTCGGCTGGAACCGATGTGACGTGGTCATCTCTACCAAGATCTATTGGGGTGCAGATGCAAACAGCGCTCCTGGGCGGGGCCAGAATAGTGTTGGTCTTTCACGAAAACACATCGTGGAGGGCATGAACGCCAGCTTGAAACGCATGGATCTCGAATACGTAGATTTGATTTATGCACACCGTCCGGATAAGTTGACTCCGATGGAGGAAGTTGTGAGGGCATTCAATCACCTTATTGATACTGGAAAAGCCTTCTACTGGGGAACCAGCGAGTGGGGTGCAGAGGAGATTTCTGACGCCTGGAGGGTCGCCGATAAGCTAGGGTTGATTGGACCATTGGTGAGTTGAGGACTGGATGCCTTCATTTCAAAGGAATACTGTTCTAAAACCCCTCCTGGAAATCTAGATGGAACAGCCACAATACAATATTATTTGGCGTGAGCGTGTGGAGAAGGAATATGCCCCTCTCTATCCTAAGTACGGCACTGGATTGACCACCTACTCTGCTCTCAAGGGTGGCTTCCTCACCGGAAAATATGACAACGAAGTCATCCCGGAGAACACACGTCTTCACTCTGCGTCAAAGCATTCCTATATTTCCACCGTTGTTGAAAAGTTTGAGAAGAAAGATCCTGAAATTATTAGGAATATTGTAGTTTCTCGAGCTATCAAGGTATGTTATGCGGCTACATCTCGAAACTGTATTGCGAAAAAGTTCTAATCCCACCATCACATAGCCAATTGCCGATAAACTTGGCGTCACTCAGGGCCAGCTCGCCCTTGCGTGGGTCATTAAGAATCCCAATATCTCGAGTGTACTTACTGGGGCTTCGCGGGTCGAGCAGGTGCATGACAACATGCAGGCATTGAAGGTCGTACCTTTGCTGACTCAGGAAGTTATGGATGAGATTGACGCTGCAGCCGGGAACAAGCCTGTTATGGATCCTAAGCGGTTTGGGTAGTTCGAGGTTCTGGAATACCTACCGCATAATAAGATGATCTTGTTATCACTGCAAAGTAGTCTTCCGCCCGTGTGTTATTCGTAGGAGAGAGACACTTGGCTATGTCATCAGGTTAATATCATTCTTCCAGTTGGAGCATTTCGTTGCCCAGCTCCCACCAGTGTCGTTACATACCAATCATATCCCAATGTAAAATCAGGAAGACTCCTTTTGAACCAATTCTGTCTGCGAATGCAGCCAACCTATTGACTGCTAGTGTCTTCAGCAAAGGAGGGATCATGACATCTCAGGGACCGTTAAGTTGGCAGGGGTTTCAGAGCCCTTAATATTGTATCTTCGACCCTATGCACTCACTTTAATTATTAAGGTAGGTAGGTATGAGTATGTATACTGGTCTCTCGCTTCAACTAGAAGAAGTAAGGTAGTGGCGCTGTAGATCTTCGTATTTAAATGCCCTGAGCAACAGCTATCATGATCCACATGTTTTTCATGATCCACATTTTTTCGTTCTACTAACTAACTTACAGTACGGATAGGTAGCCACAAATTTTGGTCACACAAAGGCCGTTAGACTTCCCTCCATCCACCATAGGTACTTAGCACACATTCGCTTAAACCCCCCCACCCACTCTGTAATTGGCCTCGATGAATCCCACCTGCACGAATACATCAGTAAGTTGAGAAGATTTATCAGTGCGTCAGTCAGTATACACCAGTTTACAGAGTTGTTTTGGTTTCGGTAATTTTGGCATTTCTTGGAAAGTTCAAGAGCAGGCAAGGTTCCGCATAATTCCCAACAGCAAGAGAGTATGAAGTTTGCATGGATTTCGTCTTGAGATGTGGGCAGTTCCTGGGTGGTTTGAGTCTTAGACCAGGGAATATTGGAGGAAATGAAACATTCCAGGACCTCAGGGTAATTTATGGGGAGGCGATCCTTGCTAGAAGGCTACCTACAAGGGATTCTTGCAATAATATAAACCCATCTTGAGATACTACTATATGCTAGTAGCCCAATGATTAGAGATATAAATAAACTAACTACAGATACAAATTATGTAGCTTTAAATAGAAGGGATTATGGTAATTTGAAAAGAAATAGGGTCATCAGTAAATTCCAAAGCTCACTTAACTGTCCAGCGCAGCAGTGCCCTCCTTCTTATGTATACCTCATGCGTCAAATACTTGTATTACGGTACTTTGACTCTTGTCATGTTGTTCGCTCTACTATATCGATAGCAGAGCTGAGCAGAATCCCTACGCAACACAGCCTTCACTGCAATAAAAATTATCCTCAAGTTCCTCTATCTTCATTTCGCGGTCACCTCAAATTCCGAACATAAATGTATTTCATACACTCACTGATTCGCCCTCGTTCTATGAACTCAAAGTTCAACAGATTTTGCAATTCACAAAGAACAGTAGAGAAGTTGAATTTTCACAAAACCATCAACAGATACATGCACAATCACCAGAACTGTACATGCACAATCACCAGAACTGTACATGCCACATATGAAATGTATTACAGAGCATCCTACCATACCCTCCAGCGTCAACAGTAAAACATCGTAAAGTACCAAACTTAACAATTTGTAGTAAAAACAGAAAAAAAGGGAACTCATCATGGTGATTATAACGGTCTCGTAAACACAGAAAATGATAGACAAAGATGACCCCGACACAACAATGCGAGGCAACCAAAATAGAGCTTCTACAAAAGAAATGCGTAGACTAAGACCACCCCAAAAAATACACCCCACGACTCCAACCTTGCTGCGCGCTTGTCCCCACCTTCATCTACTTATCTACTCAATGCAATGCGCCTTCTCCGATCACACAATTACGGTGTGTAATTAGAGTTGAAATATTGGGAGATAATAAAGACAGAATATCATGCAAACCCACATTAGAAAAGGAAACTCATTTCACGCCTAACCATGACAAAACTCAGTGCTTCTTATATTTCTATCGATGCAAGTCAGAAAACTTTCACCAATATCAATAGGGTTAGGCTGGACAACTCACATCATTGACTCTCTTTACCATCTCCTTATCCATGCTATTAGTAGCCCCCAAGAGTGCCCTGCTCACAGCCTCACTAGCACCAATCATAGGCCTCAAAACAGCAATTGGTGCAGCCCTCGCAACTGCCTGCACCATTCCCTGCGCAGATCCACGCTCAGCGACTTCTCCCGGAACAGCACGTATTGCTTCTCTCGCGCTTTGTAAATTCTTTCGAAAGCTGACTCCCGCATTCCTCAAGCCCTGAGTAACGTTTCTGGGTTGGTCTGCATACAGGGAGATAACCTTGACTCTGTCATCGTCTTCATCCCCATCGTAGTCATCTCCAGAGTCAGATCTGCTGCCATGATAGTGTCCCTCGCCGGCCCTTGACGCACTTCCCTTCCCGCCTAAAAATTCCTCTGTGTTTTCCAGCATTGTTTGGGTTCCTACTGCAACCTTTGCCCCTAATCGGACCAGCTCCTTGGTGGTTTTACTAGCGAACGAGACCATTCCCTTTGACATACTTCTGATTATGCGGCCGTCCTTCCGGTACTCTCTCATAGGCACTACCACAAGGTCTTTGACTCCACTGCCAAGGTTAACAAGGCTTCGCACTGGTGCAACGCCGGAGAGAACGTCCCCAAGCTGGGTCTGTTGGATATCTGGCATCCAGGTGTCATTCAAAGCCTTATTGAGCCTTGCCATCCCAGAAATGCCGTGGAGAATGACGTGTTTAAGGACCATATCCGCCTCCTCGAGGATTACGAAGTTCATAAATTCCGTGGTATGTCCCGAGCGAAGGCCAACGTAGTCAACTCTCTTGGGCTTGTAGTCAAGCTTGACTCGCACAGCATTGACCTCAATGCGCTGAATGAACGGTTCATCCTGCGGAGGGGTAGCGCCAACCACCGTATCATCCTTGAACTCAAAGAAGCGAGTCAAGAAATCCAAGGTATCTTGATCAACGTGTAGTCTCAATGGGAGTATTGTAGCCTGCGAAGATAAAGTTAACATGGAGCAGCATTGATTGCAATGCAATATTACTCACCTTAATAACCAACTCACTGGCGGCTAAGGTCGGCACAGGTTTAACATTCAAAACTTCAATATGCGCCATCTGACTATCGGTTTCCCGGTTGCCAGCATCGCGCATGTACGTCACAAACTTCTTCCACGTACTCGTAGGGACGTTATCAATAATTTCCATATCTCTGACTTTCAAATCTATACTGGACTGCGTTTCGCCACCATTTTGGGGGAATAATATAAAATCAACGCATACTCCCTTCAACTCGATTTGCATTTTGTGAGTCCTAGATCTGGTAAGCCTGAGTCCTCTCGCGCGTGGGTCTGTTGAGGCACGATTGCGGCTCGTTAGGTGAGATTCAAAAGTAGTAGAAACATAACTTCCTGTTTCGGACATCATATCTGCACCTTCCAGGTTGTTATTTATCTGCTTTGATAGCTCTCTAGGGTCCCGATTCGCGGGAATGCCAATGTATATAGAGTTGAATAGCAAATCTCCAATGACAGACTCTGGGTCATCGTCTTCTATATCGAACGAGGGCCGTGGGTCGTTATTGCCACCTCTCCTCTGTAGGACTCTCCTTTCCACCGTCTTAACGGCTTTGGTGATTGTATCTCTAGTTCTCGGCCAATCATACCCATCATGGAGATTCCAGATGAAATGCACGTCCCTTATCTTGATTCTAACCGGTGCCCCGATTGCAGATTTTGCCGCCATCTCGATCAATGACGCTTTAGGCACAACAGAAAAATGATTGTCAAGGATCTCTAGCGGCGTGTCATCGAGTTCCTGTATCTGTTCTTCGAATGTCTTCAGCTCTCCTCTCTCTCCAATCTTGAGAGGTCTCGAAGGTTTAGCAATGTGGGTGAGGTCATTAGCAAGCATATCTTCTGCCAATTCTTCCTGAGAGTAATTGTAGTTGACGTTGGATTTTCCGTAGTAGCTCTCAACAAAGGTCAAGTTCATTGGAACGTCATCGCTAACCATGTCCCCATCTTCCAGTATAGCTTCTTGTATACCTGGGAAAATATTCGCAATCACCGCCTTGCCCTCTCTAGTAGCTGAGCTCTCTGCTGCTTGGCTCCATCTCCTACCCGGCACAAACGCGTCATCAATCATGCTGGCAAAGATATCAATTGGCATGACTTCGGTGCAGTACTTGACTTCCTCTCCTTCCGGTAGTGGTGGCTTGAGTCCATTGACGATTCCTAACAATGTCTGTGTAGAGTCTGCACAAGTTTCCATAATGAAGAGATCATCATAAAGTTCAAGATCCACACATTTGTCGCCAGGAACTTCACTCTCAACAAGTTTGAGGGTCGCTCTTGCAGACGATATACTTGAGATGCTGACGTAGCCGAGTTCTGCAATGGCAGCAAGGTGCTCACTCAAAGCTTCCTTCCTTCTCCTATGCCTTCCTTCGCTGAGCACTGTTTCAGGAGTTAATAGATTGTGCACGTCGTCAATCAATGATAATGATGCTCTCTTGATCTCAACATTCATCTGTAGTTCCGCTTGAGGCGATGGTAATTCAAGATAAAACTTTGATTCTGTCAGAATAACCAACCCGCGTGAGGGCAAAATTAGTGGGTTTAGGCCTAAGATGCTGTCTCGAATTACAACTTCCACTCTGAGAGGTTTATTGGCTGGTTCCGCAGTAGGTGATGCTACTCTGGTGGCGTCGTAAGGGCTGTTGACATGTCTCTTCTTCTTTCCTCCTAATTCCCTCATCACTTGCTTCTCAGTCAATACAGCAATAGAATCCACCATTTCACGTGCAATTCCATCGGCTGTAGCCCCTGGGGAATTCAATAGTGCCATGAGAGTGTCGACATTGTATTCTACCCTAAGGTTCCATAGTTTGATCTTGATGATGGGTTCAGGATCATCCCCCACCATTCGTATCATGACCATTGGGCGATCTTCATCGCCAGTGACCTTTCTGGCTCCGGTGGCAGCATGGTTGGTGAAGCCCCTGATAGCAATCTCCTTTGGCAACCCTTCTCCGACCAACTGCTCAGTACCATTCCTCTGCACGCAAATGTTACCCATTGCTAGGGCGATGAGATTAGGTCCTCCAACATGACTGAGTTCGAATTCTTTGACAGTAAAATCGACCTTTCCAACTACTTCTCCAAGGTCCATGCCCACATCCACAACCCCTACGTAGAGGAGTGTGAGTAGCCCTGGTCTTTCGTCCTGGGGAATATAATTTGTTACGGCTAGGGTCTTTGCAACTTCCTCACCAAGAGTTTGGAAGTTTTCGAACTCCTTCAGGTTGTCCACCTCCGCTTTCACTCTACCTACTGAAACCCTAAGAACGCTTCCTTGCCTCCGCTGCTCGAGCAAAATGTCCAACATGATATCGTCATCTGACGCGAACTTGTCTTTGCTTGGTGTCAACAATTTGAGCAACCGGGCGAGATCTTCATTATTCGGTTTGCCAGAAAACTCCATTCTTGTATTGTCAATGATAATTCTGGTATTTGCATCATGTGTCTTGTCCACAAGATTAGGTCCTACCAAAACTATCTGTTCAATACCAATGATGGTAGCCAGGTCGTTCCGCTTCCTTACTTTGATGATGGATGTTCTCAATCCCACAGCGCCTTCTTCTCCTGCAAGGTTGATGATCAGTCCTCCAATGTTGGCATCAATCTTAACCTCCGGCTGGGGAGTAGCAAGCGGTGGCGTGGGTGAGGATTGCCGGGATATTCTGGTTGCATCCTCCTTCCAAGTAACTCCTTTAGTTTGTTTGTAGGTAACCGGCGTTGGAGTACTGGAGCCACTAGGTCCAGTGCTGCTGAGTCCCAGCACTTTGCCAAAGCCTCCTAAGCAGTCCAGTAGTTCTTCAATCCTCCCCAACTGACACTTCACATGAAGTGGAAGTGTTTCTACATCGATCTTTGTTTTCCTCCCAGCGGTGGTGATGGTAACTTTCACATCACTTTGCATCGCAATCCCTTTTTCCACGGATGAGGTCCTTCTCTTGTCTTGGTGGCCGTGGAGTGATGCTCCTAGAGGCGCTGGTGAGTTTGCGGCAAAATTAATGAATGCGCCCTTTGCGTCTCTAAGTTCAATATTTCCCAATGATAGTTTCGTCGTCGTTATGAGATGCCCGGCGAGTGAGCTCGTTGATCTCGGAACCAGGGTGGACAAGGTAAGCCTCATATGTTGAACGTTCAAATCTAGGATGGCTTCCCCATCCTCCTCATGTTCTATTGCTACTGGTTCAGGCCCGCCATTATCCAATAGTATTTGTCCAAAAAGTGTCTGAACGAGTCGACAATCCACCTCCCCGACAACCATCTCCACTTTCTTCTTAGAGCTTCCTTCCTCTTCTTTTATTACTTCCGGTATCTTCTCCTTCTGGTCCTCGAACTCGTGAGTTGTATGGACAAAACCGAGGGCAGCGAACACTTTTGCCAACAACCCACCAACAATAAGGTCAGCCTTCATGGTGACTTTTCCTACGAATACCTCCACTTCAGCATCTTTGGAAGTAAGTACGCCAAGATGCCTATCTTGCTGCTCCATTGCGCTCTCGGCGAACTTGACTCCACTTCCAGCAACCCTAGGCGTGACAGGCCTCGGAGAAGCTGGCGTCATCTTTGCTGCTGGCGGGGAAGCGCCATACACGGAAAATGACCCTGGAAGGTGCCCATGGTGTATAGTTTCCATACCTCTCCCTAGACTACCAACCACAGACTCTGGTTGAGGAGAGACTGTTCTAGGTGCTGCCCCCGGGGTTGCGAGTGCTGGAACCCATATATCCACATAGTCAATCTCTGCAATTTTCTTCTTCATTCTTTTTGCTGGTGGGGCCGCAGGGCTAGACTCTGCACTTTGTTTGTTTGAGACCGAACTGACAAGTCTCTTTAGCCTCTGTTCCAACTCATCTTCGGTTAACTCCTCCCCTTGAACCTCTCCTTTCCTCTGCCCCCCCTTGGGACTTGCGCCCATAGCATTGTCAACATCCCGGGCTCCATCAGTGCCAATGAAGCCAAATGTGTCACGGTGAGAGAAACAAGCAGTAGACTGCAAGGCCCCACTCATGGCACTCATATATAGGCTCCCTGCGTCTTCGTGAGAGAAGAACATAGACTCAGAGAGTTTCTGTCTAGCATCTTCATCATCTTCCCACTCAGACTCGGAAGTTGTGCCACTGGAGATACTCTGGGTTCGGCCAGTCGAATGGAATGAGATACTTCGCTGCAAAGGGCTGTCTTGAGCTACCAGAGTTGCAGAAGGACTATGGGCAGGGCTTAGTGGATCTTGCTCTTGTGTTGTACTCGACAATAATGTAGGTTTTTTAGGCTCTGGAGGCGGAGGCGGAGGTGGAAGCGATTCTATGGAAAATTGCGGTGTGCTGCCTGAGGTAGCTGCCCCAGGCAAAGGAGTGGGAATGAGGGCAGGTGTGGATTCATGGAGTGTATAAGACTCCAGTTCGTTTCCTGTACCTCTGGAGCATGGGAGATGGCTGAGAGATATTGGTCTCAGTGGTAAGGGGCCCAGTGATATCGAGGTTCGGCTGGAGGTGAGTTCTGTAGGTGATGATGGCAAAGGAGGCAGATCAAGACAGTCCCCGCTTGAAGGCATCAAATTATGCCCGTATTGGTTTACTTCATGTGGCAGGGGGCCAGTCGTCTCAAATTCGGCTATATAGCTTGCCATAACGAATGGCAACTCCCCGATTTCATTCTGTACTTCGCGGCTACGGACTTGACGGTGTAATTCATCGTCGGGATCATCGTCGGGATCAGCAAACATCTGACTTTCTGTTAGATGCTCTTCTTGTGATATATGGGTTGTTCCAATATCGCTGAGACTCCCCAAGCTCACAACACTTGCTGATAGTTTGTCATGCTCTTCTTCAGCCATAGAATCGTATGGACTTTCAAATATATCACTGCCATCATCATCATCATCATCACCTGATAGAGATGAAGACGCCGTTGACATTTGCGATGGTTCTGATCGTGGGGGAGGATTGTGAATCATTGGTTTTGGGGTTGATAGACGAGGTGGGCTTGCCTCTCCTTTCAAAGTAGCCAAACTTGCTCCAGCATCTTTGACAGTGCATACACTTTCTTGCATGTGACCATATGGAGAATCCGTTCCATCATACCTTCCACTTGATTTATCGGTACGTTGTTCCGTATCATTTGCCATTGGCTCATCGAACCACCCTTCCTCCCCAACCAAGAAAGCATTCAACCTGTTAAGTTGTATTTTTTTCTTACCCGCCTTGATTTGGCCACTGCCTGATGGTGCGAACGCCGATATATCCACCTCTGCCGACACCATTGTGACCCCTTCTATAATCACTCCAGCCATGCAGAATTCTAGAGTAACCATTTGTTCATCCGCATATGGAGGAATGACAGTAGGTGAAGGTAGATGTGGAAATGCTTGGCTTTTGCGAATTTGAACAGAGGCACTGACTTCGCCTACATGAAGCTGTAATCTATCTCCAATGCCCTTGATAAACGATGCCAAGAACTCTGGCACTTCCAAGGTTGTTCCCGTCCCTAATTCAGTTTCCTCCTCATCACTAGAGTCGTCTTCTTCACCGGCGACTTCTGTATCCCCAGCAATGGGTGCTGATATCGGCTGTCGATAGCTTTCTGGTAACGCGGAAGTGCCTAGAGTATGCTGACGAAAGTCATATGTCTCTCCTATTATGCTGTCATTCTCGTCGCCCGTGTCTCCAGTAATGCTGGGAGTAGACTCTGTCCCATTACCCATCTCATCACCAAGGCTATTGTGCCAGAAGCCACTGGCCTCCCCGTAAGCAGCCATGACAGAGCGCTCCAATTTACGCTTTGCCTTTGTTGGTTGCTTCTGTACAAAATCCCTTGCAACTTCCTCTGGCGTTGGTAAAATGCTGGCTATCACCCTACTCTTGTCATTTCCTGCTTTCCATTTCCGCCGCCCTTTCCGCTTTTTGTCCCTACATTCTTCTACTTCCGTGGGGGATAACAACGTTGCAACGACCTTAACACCATCTATGAAGACCTCTATTGGGGACCTATGTAAATCCAACGGAATATTGATGGTCAAGTTGCCAACCGAAGCTGAGGTGATCTGGAGCTCCTCGGGTAGGTTAAGCATTGGGTGGAGTTTCTAACACGAACATTAATAATTAGCCAGGCCATCGTTTGGGAAATAAGAAGTTTTACTTACGGCGCCATCAAGCCCGACATCTGTTAAGGCAACGACACTCTTTCGCCCGAGCTGAAAATCAAGCTTGTCCAGTTCAATGGTGGAGAGGTCCACAGGTGCATAGCTTGTTAAGAGATATCTTAAAAGTCGCTTCTGCATCGACTGTGGGATAAAGCGCTGAAACGATGGAAGATAGGATGCCATTTTTCGAAAATACTAATCTGTCAAAGTGCGTGGGAGAATGGAGATTAATTCGAAGACTCTTCTCTCGTCACTTCGAAAAAATATTGCAAACTCTCTAGCAGTCTGACAGGTAGAGTGCTGTGCTTGCTATCGAGTTTGTGATGAAGCTCCGAGTAATTCCCCCACCAATCGGTTTTTATCGCCTAGGTACCAGAAGCCGACCAACCAACAGATGGTCCGAGCCCACTTGCTGCTTCGTTCACTAGATGTTTGTACTGCAAGTCCGACTCATATGGTCCCAGCTAAGGAAGGATGTATCATCCACACGCGATAGAAACTGAGTAGAGCTTTTGATATAGCAATAGCACTGGCACGTAGATGCTACGTTTATAGCTCCTTTCCAGACTGGCTTTGGTTTGGAGATGTGGCGGGGATTGGCAAGTTTAAGGTGACCAGGATCTTCCGACGTGAAGATACAAGGCCCTTGCTTGCAGACGAGCTTGCTATTCTATAAACTAAGAAGCCAAAATTCAAATGATCAACAATAAATACAAGCCAGAATCGCCATGCCTGGATGTCTTGATTGGTAGGGGGGGTATGAGCAATAGAATTAGATCGATGACAGTGCGACTTACAACGAAGCTAGAACCTTAACGTATGGAAGGGGTCGACTTATGTGGTGATATATAGGAGACAGTGAAAGGCTGTCTGAGGAGGCGTGAGTATGACAGGTTAACTTACGTTGGCGATGGTGGAGTTAAAGCGAAAGAGAAGCCGAGAGCTGTCTCTCAAGCTGCGGCCTGATGCGTTGATGATGTTCTTATGCCCAGCGGAGTTTCGTGCACTCTATTGTGAAGGCCTGTGACCTATGCAAGTTCGCTGATCGGAAAATTTCACAAAATTGAAGGTGCCTTGAATTTTGGAACTTCAGACTAAGACTAGAAAATTCGATGTAGTCGATGTCGGCTTAAGTACAAAATACCGTTAAGTATCAGGCAGTTGAAGGTCACGAGTTTTCCTGCCTAGAAATACTGACAGTGTCGCATGACGCCAAGCTGCAGTAAACATCTGTGATGAGACTGGTCACAAAGCCTGGCCTTTTGGTACCTACCTGGGTACGGTAGTGAACAAAAGTTTCCAGACCAGAGCACTTGTACTTTACACGAAAACAGATCCATTTGCAAAAATTGTACCAGACTACAAAAATTGGTAAAATAACTATCTGTCATATTTTTTGCTTTATTTTGTATTAATATGATAAAAAATGAGAAATGCCCCTGACTGTTTAATTTTTTCGGATTACTTTTAACATTCAATAGATGGAGTGGAAGATCATATTTAAAAGATATAATCTTTATATTTATCTCGAACCCTATTTATGTGAGATAGTTATTGAATAAGGGCAAACTCCACTAGATTGGCCGTGGGCTACCTTTTTCAATGGAAGCCATGTTGAGCTAATTTGTGGAGTATTGCTGCAATCTAACTATTTCTGTCATTTATGAGGATAGAGCAATAGTGCCGCTGTCCGGCATAGCGGCATAGCTCAACTGTTTTTGAGCCCAATGGGCTCAAATGTTGGGCAAATCTTATACATATATGAGACTTTCGCAGGAACTACCTCGGTAAATAATATGGTTGATATAGGACGTACCAGGAGGAAATATATTCTTATGAAAGGGTTTGCATGGCTGTGAGTGGCCAAATTTAATATTTTCACCTTGTTTCTGAAGTTTTCACCAACTGTAACTATAATATCTGTGTATGCAAATACTACCGCCGCTTGGTAGGTTTGTCGTTGGGGAGGTAGCATATTTAGCCTATCCTATCGGAAACTGGGTGAGGCCACCGTGTAGGGTCCAGCTCCAAAAGAGGGTAAATCCCAAAGCTGCCGCACCCACAGAGTGTTCAATTGCTACCAAGAAACTATGCATGATAGGACATTCTTCAAGCGTTAATCTGATAGATATGGACTTGGTTATGCTGAGGTGGCTTAATAGGATAAAAGGCTAAATCTCAGCATAACTCCAACAAGAGAGGTCTAGATCTGCACTGGAGAGCCCCAAATACCGCCCTCAATAGGGGGAAGGAGTCATTGTGCCCTATATTGAGCCTTTCTTTGACAGAGATATTCCAAGAGTACGAACCCCCCCAACCAAACCTACCAAGAGGCAGTAGTACCCACACACGCAGATATTATAGATACAGTGGGTGTAGGCTTTGAATACAAAGTGAAAACAATGATTTTGGTCACACAGCCATCCGAGCCCTTTAAAATGCTCCTCAAACCTCCTACATCGAACCATATTATTTTACCGAGATATTTCCAATAGCAGGCCCTTGACCACTTAGCCTGCGAAAGACCATATATGTATAAGATTCCCCCAATGTTTGATCCCATTTGGCCCAAAAACAGTTGAGCTATGCTTGTATGCCTCAGTGAGCGGAAACCCCGACTGTACGTATGTCTTGTTTTCCATCACCAGACCGGGAGTTCCATCAAATGTCCTAGCCCTATTAATAAACCCACAGCGTGCCAATGCAACTGACTCCTGCTCTAATCACTGGCAATAGAGAAGCCGAGCTCTTTGCACTTCTCGCAATTAATGTTCTCCAATTGGCACTTAGGCTTCACGACCTCAAAGCGAAGGAAATTCGTGATCGTCAGTCTAGTAAAACCATATCAGGTGCTTAATCCTTTCTTCATCAGCATAACAGCATCTTCAGTCTAGGATAGCATTCATGTTGACTATTGCCGAAATGAGAGTGAATTTTCACGCTTATCTAAACCTTACCAATTACGAGGCAGATATTGACATTGCTTTAACAATTCTTAAACAGGATGGGTTACTAAACAGAGAGGAGAGGCAACAGCTATCTTTACTCATTCAGGGCAAGCCATAATGAAATGGAGAAGTATCAAAGTCAGGTTCATGGTTACGAGTGTAAGCTGGAAGAGAAGGAGAGGGTAATTCTTAACTTTTAAGGAAGAGGCTTACAATTTTCGTGCAGTTGAAAAAGGTTGTACTTACTTCGAGATTCCTTTCAATGTGGGAAAGGAGATAGTAGTATTGGTGGTGCACTGCTTGATTCTAGTAGCAGCTCTTCCGCAACTATCCCAAACTTCTCCGGTCTGGTCTTCAGCGATCCCGGTCATGAATTGAAGCCCAGCAGGCTCAACTGGCTGACCCTCAGGCTAGCAACTTTAATTTAGAGCAATTCATACTGCCTACATAGCCCTGCCATGGATAAAGATTCGTGGACCAACCTTCTAGACACCAGTATATTCGTAGAAGTTTGAAATTTGGTACAACCTTGTGCTTCATATGTTCTTTCCATTGACCTTGAATCTTTGTGATAGATATTGGTAGCTAATTAGGTGCAATCAAGGGTTCAGTATGGTATCAATCATGCCAAATGTCTATCGTATTTCGAAATATTCATGTACATAAAAGCTTATCTTACCCTGATCTTTAAACTGCGGTGGACCTGGTAGACCAACTTGCCTTTCTTCGAATCCACCCTGGGTTCTGGGTGGCTCTTCATGGCAATAGAGCTATATAAGAGTACTGAGTATTTTTTTAAAAAAAATTACCTGATCTTGTGTTGTGGCTTAAGATGTATGCATCGTGTGCCAACCGCATTGAATGGTGATCCGCCAAGACCGGATACATGGTCCCAAAAATCGCTATAGAAATGCCCAAATATTCGACCCGGGTATTTCGCAAAAGTATCCGGTTTTTTTTGAGGGGTATTCAGACTAGCGGACTTTTACGACCGGATAAATCCGAATGTTGTCTGAACCGAATACTTTTACTCTGAATACCCCTATAGTTTGTTGGTCATGAGGCTTTTATCAATAAACTTTGCACGGCATACCTAACATCTAGTCACTATATTCATGAGATGTAGAGCAGCTTTCCAACCATGGCTTGCGTTTCTTCTGATATTCCTTGAAAAGTCGATCGTGTATAGTATTGATGCTGTTTTGAGAACTCCGTACTAGATACTCTTAGGTGAGGGGAACAATGTGATTCAACACATAACTGCCACCTCTGTTCCTTGACATACGAGTGTCATTCCTAGAAACATGTAGGACACCTTCTTTCTTCAATGGTAAAGTATTCCCTTATGGCCTCTTCCTATTCACTTGCCACCTTGTTGCTTGAAAAGCCATACAAAAATCTATCGACATGGAGCACAATAAGGTATTGTTCAGTCTTTCGGTAGTAAAAGCCCTAGATTGTTCATAAATGAGGTATATGAGGATTTGTATTCTTCTCGACAAATAGGAGTATAGGTTTCATGCTAGTTAAAATCTATATCAGGTCTTTAAGAGAATCCTCGGGCAGTAAAATAAGCCTTAAAGTGCTTAGGGTTTGTAGGGTTTCTGTCGAGCTTCTCTTTAATTACCTATTTGGTATCAATTACTTTGACTCTATGAGGTATCCTATCTACCTAGTCATATGCCTCCGAATACTTTATGAGGAGAGCTAGTTCTCTTTGAATTGCATAATGCCATTTTTAATTATTTGGTGATACCAAAGATTTAGCAACTTTTAGGTAGCACTCTGATAAGTATTTTAGGTTTTGATCCAGCCAAACAGGCATTATACTATCAGTAGTCCTTCTAAATTATCTGTGCTCTTATTATACTCATCCAAGTTCTTATACTACTTCTCGAAGAAGTTGTTGCTCTACTTTTCTTATTTCTAGAAGAGTATCTGGCCACCAAGGTACATAGCACCCCTACAAAGGTAATAAAGGTGTATTGTGTACTATGATGTTACACATGAAGTCGAATCCCTTGGGCATTTGCGGAATCCCGTGGTGGTGAAACATCACTTGGCACGGGGAAAAACTGTAAATTTGGGGACCCGGCAACCAACGTTAAGCAGCATATGTACTGCAACAACGATGCGCGACGTGAGATGACCATAGTAGAACGAAGTATTATCCTCGTTCTTTTTCGTCTTCAATATACAATAGCAGCAATCTCTGGGCGTCCTTGGTCAACCATCAAGAATTTCCTAAATCGGACAGCTGTGCGGGGGTATATTGATCACAGGAGGGTGTTGTGCCAACCAGACTAGTATATTGAAAATGCTCCTAGGTCCGGCAGACCCAAGTAGCTCAGCAAAATAATGGGACCGGAGGGCTATACTTCGATGTGTAAAGAAGAATTACATGGACTAGGGTAGTTGCCCCCCAGGCCATTCCGGTATGACTTGGGTTTCAGCAATGGCCCAGAACATACATGGGAAAGAACAGCATTTCCATCTGGGGTGATGCCAGTTGCATTGAGACTCGGCCGCTTCTTGAGAATCCTGTCCCCATGATTTTCCAATAGATGGAGGAATATAGACAGCCTTGACATACTGTTTCAAAAAAGGACACGCATCACCACTGTGATGAAAATATACGAAAGAGTCTCGAAATCAGAAAGTTAAGCATCAATATCCTCGATGGTAAGCTTACAGTAACTCTGAAAATTGGGTTCGAGAAACTGCATAGGAAGGGCGGGCATAAAGTCTGTGAGGTATACTATATCACATTGGCTGTTACGCTCAGGTGTCTGCAACAGTTTATATTCATACAGACAAGCAAATATTTCCAGAAACCGTAAAAGAGTAGATCTACAAGGGGAGGAAATAAGGTTTGTCTCTCTCGCCCCCATTCGATTTTCAGAATCTCAAAAATCCGAATCTAAGCGTAAATACAGTACAGATGTATGGCATTCCTAGCACGGGCACAGTAGATACGTTCATAGTCAAGTACAGGGTAATGTCTCTGAGACTATTTATCTAAGGTAAGACATATTCTGATGCCCAACTTAATAGTTGAAGTGAACATGGTAGTAGTGCCAATCAACAAACTTAAGGCTAAACACCCTCCTTCAGGAAACAAAGAAGGGTCCTCAACTAACAAAGTATCAGTATCTTGCGATGGAAACAAAGGCAAGCCCATGTACGCTAAGAACAACAAAGAGCCCACAGGCCAAAATATTTCCCGCCTTCAATTCTTCTCGCAGATACTATCTGATCTTCTATAACTTCCCCATTTGCTGAGAGTTCGATTATCAACAACCTCTCGTGCCTTCTGGTAATCCCTCGGAGGCAGTGGAAATCTACTGTACTGAGTCCTTATATTCCTGATTTACCAGTCTCTGTGAGTTCCTGAACGCCAACTTGAAATTTGAAACCTAATACTAAGACAATACCGATCAACAGGATTCAAATCATTAATCCCTTCTCAGAACAAACATGGTTTTGGGATTCTTGACTCCAAAGAATGATCAAGAAAATGAGCAGCTCGCTGACCCAGACCTCGAGTATGTGTGGCTCGGAGATGTTGAGACCGGCCATTATGCTTCCGTACTGGGGTCTCCTAATTACCAGGAGGCCGTGAAAGCCTATGCTAGGGGTGAGAAAATGAAGGATCCTCCTACCCAGGATCCGGACAAATTTATCAACGAGTTTACGCCAAACGGAAGAGCAATCGCATCTTTGATCAAAACCGGATTCCTGAGCGCACAGGACTACGTTGTACTTGATAATTCCATGACAACTTTGATGGAGGCTAAAGCCGCGGGGGGCGAGCAAGGGCTGGACACGCTGCTCACTTTAGCTACCCCCCGCAGGGAACACTTTAAACGCCAGCTGCGGGAGAAATATGATGAAGTTTATAACGTGCCGCAAAATAAAAGGTTTAAAGTGGCTAAATTACACGACTTTCAGCCTGGAGTTCAGACGTATATCTGGGCTCTGGATGAGGCAGCACGAAAGAGGCAACGCACTAGAATGAGAAGACGGACTATTACAAAGAGGCGTCAACAAGAGCTACGTTATGATGCATACCTGCGTCGTGGTGGAGCACCTTTTCGCGGGATTAGGTCAGATGCTGAAACTCATGAACAGGTGGAAGAACAGATACCAATCTCAGGAAAGGCGTATATAGAGCAGGATCATCTCTGCACATACTGGTATAACCCTACTTTAAAACGCTGGACCCGCATGATTGGTGTCGACACTTCCTACGACAACAAGCGAAAAGAACAGCTGGCAGCCAAAGGAAGAACCCAGGACGATGAAGATACCTTTGATTTCTCAATTGGAAAGAGAAAACAACAATGCTACGGCGATATAGTGGCAGTGGAAGGCAACGACGAAATGTTTAGATGCAAGGACAAAGAGGGTAACAAGACTCTGCGCCTTCATCAGCAATGGTTTGAGCATAAATATGCATTACCAATGAATAAAGGCGAATGCGAAGGGTTATGCAGTTTCAGTGATGGCTGGGTATTCCCTGAGGGTGAAGATGGAATTCCGAGTGATATTGACCTAGCTTTCGACCAGCATGGTGACCCTCTTGCAACGCATGTGACCTGCGCGGCCTGCAATACTCGACTATGCAGAAAATGCTACTTCACGATGTTGAAGTACCACGCCAGCCACGGCCCATATCTGGCCCAGTTGGTCGATACATATTACCTGTATAGGACTCACAAGATAGAACATCCAATAGACTCTACGACATATGCCAGCTTCCTCAACCTTATCAGGCAAGAGAATCCTAAAGCCCTTGACTACGATGAGGAAGATCCAGCGCTTAGTAGCGAGGAGTATAAAGGCAATGATCGCCACACTTACGAGTCTCAGCAAGGGGCCGACAGCCAGCAGAAATCACAGAAACACAAGAAGGAGAAAGCAAGGCAGACCGCACGAGAGCAAATCGCACAGCAACCAAAACAAAAAACCCACTCTCACAAAATAGCTTCATCTGCGTTAACAACCCCACCGAGTTCAGATCCGGAGGAGTGGGCGGCGGCGGTGGAGCAGCATGAAAGGTCGCAGCATGAAAGGTCGCAGCAGGAGAGACCGCGGCACCTGGCTCCCCCCCCAACTACAACAAAACCGCGTGGAGGGAGTCAACAAACGAGCCCGGCCAGAGGGTCCCAACAAGCATCCATCAGGACAATCCACCTCCCAAGAGAGAACGCAGAACTAGAACAACAACTCCGAGGCAAAGAGATTCGGGGGCGATTTGGTGGCCGACGCGGTAGCGGACAGTCGCGACGCCCTGGGGCGTAGTTTCCCTATAGTGATGGGGGGGGGCTTCTTGGCTTTTCTTTTAAAAAAATTTCTGGGGTTTCTATGTATGTTCGCAGTTGGGAGCTCGAGAGGGCGTGAGTTTTTAGTGTGTGTATGGCGCGAAGGGGAATGTGTGTTGGTTTGTGGGTAATTAAGTTGTATTTGAGAATTGGGAGTTATATTAATTAACGTATCGAGGTGGGAGATTTATATATGATATGTACCACATCTACATACACTGCCTCCCGCACCGAACTGTGCATGTACCGGTACTTGATCTTGGCTGTTATGTATAAAATATTCGTAAAAGCAAGAAGTATCTATATAGGCCCCGGCCTGAGGCCTCAAGTTATCCATAATCATCATCAGTTCATTGGAAATACGTCCAGAGGCAATAAATATACCCTCAACTTCCCAAAGCTCCAAATTGATTTAGACCTCATCCGCAACATTCATCATGTCTCAAAAAGCAAATCAACCCCCATCATCATATGAAATTAAATATATAAATTGCCACTCACAATGTAAACAAACGGAACTCTACCCCAGCCCCCACCGTCAGTCTACGCACTTGCCATTGAGCACTCAGACGGGAGGGGCGGGGAGGCAAGTGTAGTCGACAGAGGGCAGTACAGGCGGAAGAGTAGTTAGATGGGTTTGGTAAGATGATGAGGCTGGGTGTTGCTGGTGTTGCTGGTGTTGCTGATTCATCAGACTTACGGGAAGGGCAGGGGACAAGGACGGATGGTGGGGTTTGTGATTCTGGAGGGTTGTTATCTGGACTTTGTGATGGAATGATAGCCAAACTGGCTTCAATAGTCAAAATAAAATAAAATAAAATAAAATAAAGTAGAAATGAACGCTTCTGCTGAGTCCTAGGTAGGCCTCTTTGTCTTTGGTCTATATCGGTTGATATCGAGATCCTCCCGGGGCGTGGCTGTCGGGATTATAGCTTGAGCAGCTCCGGGGAAAGCGATATTGGCCTCACCTTCTTGGGATTTACCTTTGCTCTACTTCTAGCGAATCATTGGGCACATGAGTTTCGGCATTGATATGTAGGTGGTGCATGCTGCATATGGCTTGCATATGGTTGGCTTAGCCATAGACCTCGGTGGCGTGATCTTAAGGGTCAGAATTCATGTTAAGAAAGCGAGCTATATATTTCCTATCAGCCGGCCAATCACGGATTTCAATCACCAAATCTGATAATGGTACTAGGAAAGCAACCTATGGGAGGCGGATCTAATTGTGTTCTCCTTAGTTTGTACATTCAGATAAATAAATTGTGTAATAGTATATTAAGCATTCGGAGGTTAGTTATTGTAAGTACTACCTATATCTTTAGAGAATATTTGTTATGGGCTCTCCATACTCTGATGTTTAAACTCACCTTGTACTACTGGAGATTTACAGTACATACAGAGAATATATTATGGTGCAAAGTAAATATGTATGACCTCGTTATGAGGTTCAGCATGTGAACACCACATATAAGTACCAACGATCGAAGACTTATACTTAATATTAGTTTAGATATATAATAATTCAACAGGGGACCGGACCGCATGAAGCCTGAGTAAGCACTCCGTACGAGAGTGGGCTTTACCAGTGCCTCGATATATTTAGTAGAGCCTATAGAAATAGGTCTACTACACTAGCGTAAGAAGCCGGTACACCTATAGGAGGGCGTAATTTGAAGCGTATAAAACGACTGCCTTTTATGGCTAGGATAGGCTTTTCCCACTGCCAAAGCTGGTTAGCAGCTTTATTATCTAGGCATTTATCAGTCTTGGCAACTTGACATTCTTGGCACACAGAAAACAACTACCATGACCAAATTGAAAACACGTTCTTGATTCCTATGCTGCTTCAGAACCGTGTGTCCCATAGTCTTGTACTGCTTAGGATCCACCAATTGAGCTCTAGCTCCAAAGTGCCCGCAAAGAGATTCTGAATAACTTGCATTTCACTCTCGAAGAAACCGATATCTATTGCATTCACCGATCTGGAGATCTTGCCAACCTTTTTGGACTTCGGGGCTCCGCACTCAAGCTTCTCCTTCATTGCTGCAACTGCGGAATGCTATGTATTCAAAGGAATTCAGGGACTATTTTTCCGAGGTGGCTATCTAGCAATCTGTGGACCATTGAGTGGGAAGAAGGCCAATATGGCAATAAACGTCTACACAAAGGGATGCCATCTCCTGTGCCATAATGATGTTATCGGCTCGAGGAGAGTGCCATATATCCTGTACTTGACGGACCCAGACTATCCATGGAAGCCTCAATGGGGAGGTGGTTTGAGGCTGTACCCACTACATTGATGGGTGATGGGATCCCATCTGCTGAATGGAGAAAGGTAATTTCTTCCCCAGCCTGGAATCAGCTGAGCTTTTTCGCTGTCCAACCAGGTGAGAGTTTTCATGATGTTGAGAGGTATTTGAGGATGGGAAGGTGAGAATGGCGATCAGTGGTTGGTTCCATATTCCACAGGAGGGTGAGGAAGGTTACATAGAAGGAGAGGAGGAGAGGTTGGTAGAGAAGAGTTCGCTACAGTAGCTACAGATCCCAGTCAAATAAAAACAATTTACCTCAGCCAAATATAAAATATGATACTGTTGGTGCTGAGATCGATGGCCAGCAATGACGACGGCGACGACGAAGGTTTCTTGGAAGCCGATTGCGAATTCCTACTGAATACATTTCCCCAACTTACCTGACTCTGACACTCTCGAAGCTATTAGCGAAGAATTATCCACAAATTTCTCGATCCAACTCACCTACTTCCTCTCGAAGAAATATGCTGCAAAGGTGAAGGCATATCTCGAGGCACGGGATGGTAGCAAAGAGGACACAAAAGAGAAACAGGAGGCACAAGGGTGGAAAGTCACTGCACCGCCACACAAACATCGATTTTTGTATCTTCAAATATGCTACGTGGAGTGAAAGGAGTGGGGAAGGGCAAGGGAAGAAAATCCTATTCAAGATCTAATCTCGCAGTTGTTTCCTTCAAAGCCCTTCCGAAAGCTTCTTTACCTCACAACTGGGATGAAGCTCTCTAGTCACAATCTCCTTGCTCGCCATTTCAGACGTTGATTGGATTACACACTGGCAATGGACTGGGAACCTGATCCAAGCAAACCCGAAGAAGAAGATGTGAAGATTGAGGTTTGTTTGGGGCTCACGCTTAGCAAAGGATAGGCTGGCGAGGGGGTAGAAGAGGTGGAAGAGGTGGAGGAGGAAGGAGGAGAGAAGAGAGCTAATACAGCCTCAAAAGCCAATGGGAAGAGGAAAGTGCCTGTTCCACCAAAGGAGGCGGGTCCTTTCTCCAATGAGAGTGTAGGTTTGGGAGGGTACGAAATGTATATGGCAGGAGATGATGATGATGAAGACTCCGAGGGTGAAGAGGATGAGAAGGATTAAAAATTTGGCAGGAAGAAAGGCAAGAAGTCAGATCCTGCCGTTTACAAATCTGTAGCGAATGGTGATAATGGCATAGTGTTTACAATGGGCGCCGTATGGAATAGGCTTAGTATTGTATTAAGAGATGGGGGTCTTTAGAAGTTTGTGAAATATGTTAGTCAGGTGATAGATAGATGGGATATGGTTTGGTGCGTGGGGTACGGTGAATGAGGGAGACGATGCGGCGAGGATGTTGAGGGAGAACAAGAGGGTGGTGATGAGGGGGAGGACGACAGCGATGATGGGGATGACGGGGATGATGGGGATGACGGGGATGATGGGGATGATGGCGAAGCGTGGAATGGCATCCAAGACTGAATTACATCACCTAAAAGCACAAATAGGTATATCTTTAGAACTGCAAGAAAACAAAAAAAAATAAAAAGGATACAAGTGCGATGGTTGCAGTATTACCCAACAATCTATGTGACCTATACACACAAATAGACCTGGCTATAAGTTTGCGTATCTTGATAATGCCACTCTGTTTCGATTTTATTAACCGGCTGTAATGGAGAAAAAAAGGAATTGTAAAAGCGAAAACAAAAATTGTGAAAGAAAAACAAGCAAAATCAAGTTTGCTTTTAGGTTCTTGAAAGAATCTGATAAAGAAACAAGCGTTATCACATGGCCCTGAACACCACCCTTTATTGCCAGACTACCCTTTATTGAGTGCGGTACATATTACCTCCCTAAGTGGAGATCTCTTCACCTCTCTCTTTATACGGCTCCGTAACTGTACGCACTTCCATCCGGTCTTTCATCTAAAATCGATCAGTGATGGAGCTAATAATACAGTAAACAAAGTCGTGAGTGTTGGCTTTATTGGAGCTTGGATCCGCCGCAGTATGGCTAGCCGCCCAGAACTTCTACCCGGGTGAAAACCATCTCCTTTTTTGCAGCAGGGCATCCCCCCCCTCCATCGCTAGCCAACATTCTCTCTTTATTTGAGAGCGACCGAATCCCAAATCCAGTCTTCTCTGCTACGTGGATGATGATCTTAAACTAAGAAGTAATGTACTTGAGCTTCTGGTTCGACGAATCGTTTCCACATCGTTAACAACCTTCGAAAATAGTCCCGTCGATTAACCAATAAGTATATTACTTAGACCTCATAATCACAATAGCTTACCGCTAAACGTGTATGGCTAAGACCGTGAATGCTAAGACCGTGACATAATTCAAGTGAGGGCCCTTATTAGTAGATCAGCACCTTTCCTTTGTACTCTCACAAATTAGTATGAAGGAGGAGCCCTTCGCTGATGGATAGCCGCTTCATCAAATTACCCTCAGGCCACTTTCAAGATGTCATTTTGCAGGCTCCTCCCCAGCAGGTAATACTGGGTGTTACTCTAGATCACCAATGGCGCACAAAACGCTAACGTTTTATAAGGATCTTGAGGCTAATATAGCACCAAAGGAGCGATAAGTTAAGCACAATCTATAGGGTATGCGGGGTGTTATTCGACTTAAGTAATTACGATGAATCATGCAAGCAGAATACTGTGGCCATTTCGAGGACCTTGGAGCTAAAGAAGGAATAGCAGTTGCCAGCAACATATTTTATTTCTTTATTTCTGGGAGCGTAGCCACATCTGTATACAACTCTCCTTTGGTCGTTTTTGTGGGGATTCCAGAGGTACCTGCCAGATGGAACCACGATAAATCAACCATAGCCCACATTTACATGTTTTAGTTTGGAAATAGAAAAGGGACCAAAAATACCAATTTATAGAAACCACTGTCTATCTCAGTCGGCTCGCAAGAGCAGGTTTCAGACGAATCGTGGGTATTATGTCGCGAAACCAATACGTACCCACGGGCCAGGTGGCAAGATAGATGTAAACTCACTGGGTTTAATTCCACTGTGATGTTCCTGTCTAGATCAACTACCAAAGAAGGGGCTACCAAGTTGGGAAATCCGTGGCTTGCATGCCAAGATTTCACATGAAGCCTCAATGTAGAAATGTGGCTTGGCTTTCACTTTGACTGTAGAACGTTCCGCAGCTTTAGCTTTACAACTTTCCCACAACAGCTGAACTCTCAACATAACACCGGGGATTTGCCGATCAAGAAGAAGGATGCTGGCTGCCAGGGCTCGTGCTACATACCTCCACAACTATCCACAGTACACCGTACCTTGCTCCCGAGCTCTTTACCCTATTGCACATTCATGTCAATCATTCTCAACCTCTATATCTCTAGGCTTATCTAGGCCATCCGCTCTACAGAATCCTAACCGAGGACGGGACAATGACCTTTCGATCTTCGGAGTTGGTGGTGGTCACCACGGCACTGGAGTTCCAAGCTACTTTCAAAGGCAGAGGTTACCAGCGAACACCATCATACGGTAATTATTCTCCTGTCAAGAGTGAGGCCGAGACTAACGCAATAAATTAAAGCTTTGTTCCGCAACAGCAGGCATGGATAGTCGAGCGAATGGGGAAATTCCATAGGATTTTGGAGCCTGGATTAGCGATTCTACTTCCATTCATTGATAAAATTCAGTATGTAAAGAGTTTGAAGGAAGTGGCCATTGAGATACCGAGCCAGAGTGCCATTACTGCTGATAACGTCACTCTGGAATTGGATGTGAGAATCTCGGGAAGCTGTGAGGATTACGTAAACTGATCGTGGACCACTAGGGTGTGCTTTACATCCGAATATTTGATGCTTACAAGGCCAGTTATGGTGTCGAAGATGCCGAATATGCTATATCACAGCTAGCACAGACAACAATGCGCTCGGAGATTGGTCAGTTGACCCTTGATCATGTTCTCAAGGAACGTGCTGCTCTAAACACCAACATCACTCACGTCATCAACGAAGCTGCGGCCGACTGGGGTGTTAAGATTCTAAGATATGAAATTCGAGATATTCATGCTCCTGAACCTGTACTCCAAGCAATGCATCGCCAAGTCTCTGCGGAGAGATCAAAACGGGCTGAAATTTTGGAATCAGAAGGTCAAAGGCAGAGTGCAATCAACATTGCAGAGGGTAAGAAGCAAAGTGTGATCCTCGCTTCAGAAGCCTTCAAGGCGGAACAGATCAATACCGCCAGTGGTGAGGCAGAAGCAATATTGTTGAAGGCAAGGGCAACCGCGGCAGGGATTAAAGCCGTCGCAACATCAATCCGAGAGAACAAGGAGGCAGCACAAGGTGCAGTTAGCTTGAGTGTTGCTGAAAAGTATGTTGAAGCGTTTGGGAAATTGGCTAAGGAGAGCAATACGGTGGTGATACCGGCGCAGCTAGGAGATTTGGGTGGAATGATAGCTGGAGCTATGAGCATTTATGGGAAAGTTAGCGAAACGCAGAGACGTGAGCAATCTGGTTTAGGTCAACTTCTTCTGGAAGGTGAAGGCACTCAGCAAAAGCTTACACCTTCGGGGGGTAAGGACGAAGTTGCAAATGCCGTGTTGGACAGTTTCGATTCCGCTACAGCAAGGAGGCGGAACTAGGTGCTGTGTACTGTGGAACCGAATTTATAGCATTCATCAGAAGCGAGTGGTGCCCGGCCACCGCCCACGAGGAGACTGGTCTGCTCAGTTTTTGACAGAAACGGCAGCATTAGTATGTAATTCTCTACTTAGCGTTGCATATGTATCATAACCTTGTAAATTTCTACTCTCCTTCATGATGCTTTCTGTAGTTACTTAATTTCGGCGTAATATTCATACATGAGGTCTTCAATGTGCAAGAACCCTGTGCCTGCATCACGTTCTATGCAGCGGCGGCCGAAGTTCTCGGCATGATGTGATTGGTGGTTGCATGCGAGCTCTGGAACCTCCAATATCAATTGTTCAATTGTTACTTCTGAAGCAGTTTTCTAGAAACACAACCATCTCAAGCTAGCGGCTCACTGTCCGCTTGACATTAAACGATGTACTGGCCCCTTGGTACTCCTCGAATCTTCTCTGCAAAGGTCACCAACTCCGTTACGACTTACGATTCTGATGTCAACCACGAAGTCCAGACCCTAGTAGCTGTATCTCCGATTGATTATACCGGAGATGCCACGTCAAGCTCCAGCAGCAAGAAAGCTGTTCAACGGGACGACCTACTACTTGCAGGCGACAGTGCACAGAAGGTTCAAGACGTGGGGGAACGAGAAAGTCAGGAAGATGAGGAAGCAGCGTCAAGAGCCCACCGTTCGAAGAGAGAATTCCTGGACCCACACCACTTGCTGGGTACTTCGCTTGAAGATGGCAACAAGTCGGGATCTAGCTTAGATGTCACTTTCTCCGAGGAGCTCAATGAGAAAATTGCGAATGGTGCCATTCTAGCGCTCAAAATGTCGAGAAATGGGGTACTCTTTGCAACTATTACAGTTACTGATATGACAATCTGGCAAACAAAGGTACGTGAACTTTCTACGAACCTCTTTAGCGCTCACTGGGATAGAAGCTGAGCCCCATATCTTGCCACATTGCCTTCCAGCCAACAGCAGTTGTAGCCCATGTCCGTCGTTCTCAACTCTCGCTCAAGTCCTATGGGCCCAATATAGACCTTCTCATTCGGCCAGATAACCAGATTTTTGTTGTCCAAACTGCACTGGGATACTTCATCACCTATTCATTGGCTGGGGATCCAATGGGCCGGGTGTACCGTCCTACATTTGTCCACAGCCACTACAGTCATGCACGACAGAATTCTTCAGCTTCAGCAGGAGGCGCAATGAGAAACATAGGTGGCGGTGGTGGGACCGGGGGAACATTCATGGTTGGTGCTGGAGAAGCTGGAGGTGTGCGGGAGTATTCGGTAAGATTCAGGATGGTTATTAAGGTGGATGCCGGAATCGTTAAGTGAGATAATCTGCACAATCATTGAGACAAAGCCACACGGTGGCTAATCCAGGCGTTTACATAGAGCTCAAGCACTCGACGATGAACTGGTAGTCTCCACGGAGAAGCCTGCCGCAGTCCAATGCATCCGATGGACACCAGACTCAAAAGGCACACAAACTACAACCAGGCTGCTAAGCAGAATGAGTTGGATCCATAAAGAGAAGAAGCAAAAAACAGGTATACCCGGAAAGCTGGATGGCATTCAAGCGCAAATAAGTGCTGATGTGACGTGGTGCATGGTAGTAATCACTATGACAGAAATGATTTACGACAAACCGATGAATTTATCAACTTGGGTAACCAGTGATGGGCGGGCGTACGCCGTGCAGAAGGATAATACAGTGGTTTGTTCTTTTTGAGCTTTGTCAGCAGCGCAGAAGGATACTAACATAACGAGTGGAGTGCCGGTAGGACGGTGATGGAGCGCCCATTATGTTTAAGGGATACTGCTTCCATGTACCCCTCAAATCTGAGGAGAACGCCGTAAAAGTAGCAATCAATGCGAGATTTTCATTAATAGCAGTTGGGCAAGCAAAGTAAGTGTCCTGCGAATTATTGAATTCATAACATCTGATTGACATATATGGGAAATAGCGGGGTAATTTCTGTTTATAACGCCCGCGACTATGTGGGGAACATACCCCTCTCGTACATTGTAAGGCCCGCTTCATCAATGACGGGGAGGATGAGCTTCGTCACATGGTCCCCTGATGGATATGCTCTATTTGGTGGCTATGAAAAGGGCTGGGCAATATGGAGCGTGTACGGCAAGCCAGGCGCGCACAGCTTTTGGGCAGAACGAGATCAGATAAAACGGAGCTCTGGAGAAGGTTACTTAGATGGTGTGAAGGATGGTTGTTGGTTTGGTGGGGGACAAGACTTGTTATTGGTGAAGTATAAAGGTGACAGAAGGCTATGGGCATTAGAAATGGCCAAAAGTGCTGTAACAGGGTGCTACAACGCGGTAGGTTATCTCGAGCGAATCCTCGATATGCAACTAATGCAGTTACACAGGCAAATGTATCACGAGCAGTGCTCCAGACAAACGAGAAGTTACTCATATACCGCGGATATGAATTAGCAGACTTGACCACCTTGGTTCAGGAGAACAGCATATTATGGAACCATGTCCCCATGCCTCCCATATATTTAATTGACAATTGGCCTGTTAAGTCTGTGGTAATATCTCCTGATGGTAGATATGTTGCAATCGCGGGTAAGAGAGGTCTGGCGCATTATTCCGTGAACAGTGGAAGATGGAAAACTTTTGTGAACGAGAAGATGGAACATTCCTTCCATGTCAGAGGGGGAATGTGCTGGTATCACCATATATTAATTGCAGCTGTTGAGTGTGATAGTGTCTACGAGGTTAGTCTCTCCTGGGTTGTGTTGTGCATGACTATAGTGACACCAAGCAGATACGACTGTATTCCAGGGAAACAGACCTCGACAACTCTCTTCTTTTACATGTCGAAACATTACCTGCCCCAATCATTTTAATATCCCTTGTGGGATATGATTCTTTGCTTGCATACACACTAGACAATATCCTCTATCATTATGTTATTACTCCTACTAAGGATACCGTCAAGTTGATTCAGGTTGGACAGCTTACATTTCATGGCATCATACGGTCACCTAGTCGGGTCCGTGGGCTCAGTTGGATACTTCCTGAGGAGCAAATTTTGGAAGGAGACCCAGCCACAGATGTTACCGTTGCTAGTGTCCTGTTCTTGGTAGACGGGAAGTTGGCATTATTACAGCCCAGCTCTAGAGAAGGAGGGGAGGCCAAGTATGAGATGCGAGTTTTAGCGAAAAATGTTGAGTATTATTGCCTCATGCGTGACCAGCCACTGCAATTCGTTCAGTCTGGGGCTACCGTGAATCATACACCTATTGAGATGTTATCTTCTGGGAATGGGAAAATCAAAGAAGGCTTGAGGGACTCACTGTGGATATTCGACGGGAAGGACCTAAAAGCCTGGGTAGATGTTCAGGAGGTGATGCAGTCTGCCAGAGGAGATTTCAGAGAATTACCCACGCCAGTCAAAGTGGATGTGGATTTTTATCCCATGTCGATTTTGTTAACGAAAGGAATTATACTAGGAATTGAATCCGAACTTGTTCAGCGCAGGGACATTAATTTCTCGTACTTCAAGTTTTCTACCAGGGTGGGTCCAGCTGCTCCAATAACAGCTGTCACTGAACTAATCATTAATTGTCACAGACCCAATTGTTCATACACCATTTCTTCCGACGTTTATTAACTGAAGGGCTGCCTGAGGCCGCGCTTGAACTTGCTTCTCACTTTGAGAGCCTGACATACTTTCCCCATGCGCTTGAGGTCTTGCTTCATAACGTGCTAGACGAAGAAGCAGATAGCCAACCAGACCCTGATGGTATGAAATTACACTCTACTAGCTTATCTGACCCAGCGCTGACTTTGTCCCGCTACAGAGGCTGTTCTTCCTGATGTTGTCCGGTTCTTGACTAATTTCCCGCATTATCTTGATATCATCGTCCAATGCACCCGTAAAACTGAGGTTGCCTCGTGGCACCACCTGTTTTCAGTAGTGGGCTCTCCGCAGGCGCTATTTGAGGAGTCTCTTGCTCGAGGGAATCTGAAGACTGCCGGTGGTTACCTGCTTATTTTACACACGATGGAGAAGTTGAGTTCGAGCTCCAAGGATATGGTTCGACTACTAGCAATAGCGGTTGCACAGGGAGATTGGGATTTGTGCAAAGAATTAGCTAGGTTTCTCGTGGCCTTGGACGACACAGGGAAGACGCTAAAGGAGGCATTAGAATTAGTCGAGTTGAGGAGCCCAGTAGAGGACATGGAGAGGAGCTTCATGTTTGAGAACGCCAGGCTGATTGCACCCCCTGCATTACAAAGTAGGAGGACAGAGGGTAATGTTGTGGGGGATGGAACAAGTGCGGACGGTGGCAGCGAGGGCACAGGGGGGGATTGGGGCAGCAGCAGCAGCGTCAGTGAAATGGGGGCCAGTGTGGACGAGATACCAATTCAGCCTCTACCAGGAAGTGTTAAGGATGGTGGTACTAATGAGAGTGGGGATGTTTCCGAAGGACCCCATAGACGGGCTGATTGAGTAGTGATTAATTATATCCATGAAATGTATTATATAATATGGGGATGAAGCGCCTAGTTGTAAAACCTTTATTACTCTCCCGCATGCCTCGCGATGACCTCTATGCCCATTTTATAGAGTTTAGGGCAGTACCCGACTATATCGAACCTGCTCATATTATACATATACGATAAATAAATAAATCATTCTATGCATAGCCCAGATACTGTATATATATGCCTGCATATACATATACATATGCAGTTACTCTGTCCGTAGGTGAACCGAACCCGCTGAATAAGCAACCCGACTATGCACAGCAGGTGGTACTCCGTACGGCGATAATGTCGGGATGCCGCGTCCGATGCTCGCTGTCCTCCACGCAAGCCAGCAGTCGCGCTGGCTGGCATCCCGTCTGCCAGGCCTGTATTGATTCCCGAGAGCGCTGGAATTGTCGTCATCCGTGGCGGCCCGGGCCTGGCACCGTGGGTGTATGCATACATATGTAACATATCATGCCCGCGCCGATGTCCATCCATCAATCGAATCCAAACTAAACCCCCCCACTCTAGTGGCAAGGAAACTACTCTTAGTCTGGTTGTGCAGTCTACTCTGCGCGTGCAGCTGCCGGGACTGGCATCAAAGGAGGGTGTTGTGCCAACCAGACTAGACTGGCAATACGTTGCGTAGCTAAGGGGTGCGCTATAGGTACCTGTGCAGGTAATAGCTTAGTCTGGTTGGCACAACGACCTCTGAAAGTAATAGCTATATTTGGCGGAACGTTGGTACTCGATGCACCATCTTAAGCCACAACACAAGATCAGGGTAATTTTTTCTTTAAAAAAATCAAGTATGTATAACTCATGTGTAAAGTTATAGTATAAAACCCTAGGGTAGCCAGTGGTGAATGACAGGCAAGCATCACAGACAAGCAATACGATAAGTTCTATATTCACTAATTACATTTATTACATCTTGACCTGCGCACAAAGAATTCAGGTTCACAATGAGGTGTTTGCCAAAGAGTTTTTTTTAATTCTAGAAAAATTTATTATCTTTTTTCTAATATAATGTCTAAAGTCTAGCCCGCGATCGACCTAAGATCCCTAAGCCTACCCTTTAAAGGTTCGGCCTAAGCTTTTGGTGCAAGAAGTGAGTCCAGCCTCTCGAGCCTAAGAAAAGATAAAGAGAGCAAATACATGGAAACGAAAATACACCAACCCAGCGCCACTCCCATCCTGCATATTGAGTGTTGTTTTCCTATTCCTACAATCTCCCTGCTCGCCTGTCTCTTCCTATTCCATGCCTGCTTGACTCCCCCCTCCGTGACTACTCCTTGTGCTTCCGATGCAGCCCCTTGCTTATTTAACTTGATGCCAGGCCCGCTAGTATATCCACACCACCATATGTAGTACTATCAACACCCTCCATACCAGAAATAACCACTCTTCGCGGTTGCCAAGCTCGAGGGTCGGGTGCCGAGACTAGAAGGGTAGTCTGGTTAGGTGAAGGGAAGGTTTCCTCTAGCGGCAGACTAGGGTCTTGACATGAGACTAAGTTGGGATGAGGAGAGAACTTTCGAGAGACGGACACGAACAACGATCAAGGATAAGCATCACCTTACACTGTTTCATCTCCCTCTATCACGGTGCCAACCAGACTATCTATCACGGTGACCCATCATGTTTTACCGCCGCTTCCTCACTGTGATCACTCATCCTCGTTCCTCTAGGAACTTTTCCACCTCGTCTATCGGCCCTGCCCCGATCATTCGAATCAATTACCTGCTGATGGGCTTGACTTACAAAGACCGACCTATCATTTCTACCATCAAGCAACCCTCCGGGGACTCTGTTCAGGATTTTCTTAACGCTTGTATTCACAAGCACCTCGGCACTGACTGCCCACCCGGCAGACTCCAAGGATACCGTGTCGACATTCCCCTGTCCAGGGGATACTAATGTAGGGGAAGACCTGCCTTGCACTTCCGACAATTTGACCAGCACCTGAACTTTTTCCTTGTCCGGCTTCGTAAACTCACCACCAAAATAATCTCCGAGGTCTAGGACGTGTTCCATGTGTATTTTGTCCGTGCAACTTTCTTCCTGTGAGCAATAAAGTTAGCACCCGCCAATCAAAAAAAAAAAAGGAACAGCTCACAGGAAGAAAGTTGCACGGACAAAATACACATGGAACACGTCCTAGACCTCGGAGATTATTTTGGTGGTGAGTTTACGAAGCCGGACAAGGAAAAAGTTCAGGTGCTGGTCAAATTGTCGGAAGTGCAAGGCAGGTCTTCCCCTACATTGACTGTGACCCGCCCTTCCTGAATATTTCGTTTCTAACTATGCATATTTTCAAATCCCACGCTAACTATACTAGCCTCTCCCAAAAGTACGCCTCATGTAGCATCGGCTTACCCTCTGGAATCAGACAAAGGCCGTGATAGTCTCATGGCCATCTCAGAATCCAGGTTGGAGAAGGTCTATCACCATTTGGAAGGCAACCATATTAGTCTCCTACGCAGCCCGCCATACACGGGCAAGTCTACCTTCGGCCAAGCATTACGAGACTATTTCTTTGGTTTGAATCACCAAGCCATATACATCAACTTGGCTGGTATGGATATAGGGTCCGGGTATACTTTGTATTGGTTTAAACCATTCCTCCGTAGTGAGTTGACCTTCTTGCAAATGTATGCCGCTTAGCATAAAGGCCATAATTTCATCCCAATTCTTTATTACCTAGGGTAGTTCTCTCAATAGAGGTACTACTGGTTTCTTTAATTCCTTACTTAGAAATGCATTCATTTCTAAGTCTCTTTCTTGAAATGGATATGGAGTCTTCCATAAATAAGATGCACTCTAATAAAGAATTGTTTCAGGATTACTGGAGGTCAAATGTTGGTCGTATTTGGGATGAGATCATTAAATGTACAACGCCTACCTATGTCTTCATTGACGAGGCACAACTGATCTATGGGGATGTTGCGCCATATTTTTGGGGTAGTTTGAAATAACTTCTGACAATATCTAAAAGAACTGACAGCCTCAGAGGGTTGATGCTAGCCTCATATGAACCAACAATGAGTTCTCAAATAACTCCGATTCAATTCACAAACACTCTGGGACTGGAAACTCTCCGCTTGACATCAGACGAATTTCAACAGATAACAACTGCATTCGTGAAACGCCGGCACGCCCAAGGGAACCAGTTCTTCACAATTCCCCCACTGGTTCAGGAGGCAATATTGAACCTTTCAGGCGGGCACGCTGGCTTATGCCGAATAACTCTGAAAAAAATATGGGAAAAATTCCGCAGTGGTGGATCTGACATTGAAATATTAGAGTATCTAGTCTCTTCAAACTTCCGAGGAGCGTTGCAATCCACGCGTGCTTTTATTTGGATAGAAGATTGGAACCCAACAGTCAAAGAGTCTCAATTTATTCGCGACGCCTTCCTTTCATGTGATTCTAAATCAATCTGTAAGATTGCATGGAACACCGATTCAGTTGCCAAAGCTTTTTTCAAATCTGGCCTTTTAACTCAAATTGAAGGTTGGCTACAGTTCACCGCTCCCATTATGCGAACCACATTGGGTCTGTATTTGTTCTCGAAAGGTCGTTCAAGTCAGTTACACACCACAAATTTTGAAGAATTCATATTGCGAACAATTGAGCGTATGAGACCGTCTATTCTGAAAAATTCACTTGGCCGTGGAACAGATTATCTTCTAGAGAGAATTTGGCAGTTTGAATGGTATCGTACGGCTATGACAGCTGTTCCATCTGATGCAGTAGTGAGCCCAGATGTTGGGGCCGTTTTTGGCTCACCAGGATACTTGGACTTTTATGTCAACGGGGATTACGCTTAGGGAATTGAGCTACTGTGTGAAGGTAATCGAGCAAAACACCATGCAGACCGATTCGAAAGGGGTGGCATGTACGAAAAAATTCCGATGAAAGAGCATGTGCTTCTTGATTTTCGGAACTCGGCAAACGTTGGCGAACTGCTTTCTAATTTCTGGTATGCAATATACTCTGACGACTACAGACAATCACTCTCAGGTGCCTTGGTCAAGCTGATGAAACTATTATTTTGTATGGTGATGTTCAATGATTTCATGAGTATTGAACGAGGCCAAAACTTTTACTTTTTGTTCTTGGGAAGGGAACCTATAGGTCATGTTCTGAATTGATTCCGTCAAAGCGTTTAGCTAAAAACTACAGATTATGACATGTCTCAGTAGATGGATGGACGTTGCACGTATTGACAAGAGCCATGATTGCTGCTTTTGGATCCGTCATGACGGAATCTTCTGCTATCGAGCCACTTCCAGTGCTCCTCTTACTCCCGCTATCTCTCTATCCCAAACCGTTTAACTTTTCCTAACTCCTGGCATCCTTCTTTTTTCCCTTCCCAATCTGCAACAAACCAACCCCTGCCTACCCCCCGTTTCTATCTTGCTGCCATCAGTGTAGAAAATCTGGATGCCTTTTGCCGCCTCATTGATTCTCAACCTCTATTCTTCCTTTGACTATTTTGAAATGACTACTGGGGGCTCTAGTGGGTGATGTTAACATCACCCTCCTAGGCTACGTTCTCCCACCTCAAAGATCCTTCTCCGAATTATTTCTCCGATTTTGATATCACCTCCCCTACTTAATCACCATTGCCTCCAAGGAGGGTCTCCCCATAACCAAAGGATCCCCATAACCAAAGGATCCCTCATCATTTTGATTGCCAGCCTTGCCTGTGCGGCTTCGATAGCCATGCCTGGTGGTTCCCCTCCTGCAATCTGGCTGACCACTGCTTCAGGTATATTTTCATAGAGCCTGATTTTATAGGATTTCTAACTCCTGCTTCCAGTCCCTTTGTCCTCTTCAACCTAACTCTGCACCTCATAGTGCAATGGTTTGGATAATCTCAGTAAAGAGATTCTTCAAGCTGACTGTACTAATCTCCCATTCTGAATTCCCAAACCCGTTTAACCTTCCCAGTATTCTGAATCCTACTCTTCCAATGTTCTCTGAAAGCCAGGTATTCATCCATCGAAGCTCCAAACTATTTGACGCACTTCACCAAACAATTCTTCTTCTTCCTCTTCCTTCTCAAAACCATGCTCTCAATGTGATGTTTCTCGGCTATCCTCTTTATTGTCGTCTTTATCACTAATTCCAAATCAAAACCTCTTACCTGTATCCTGTCTTGAACATACACCTGCATGGATATCTTCCATGTATGACTGAGGCTCAATATCCCATATCGTTTCCTGCTTCAAGGTCTCCTGTATATCCTTTGAGATAGACGCCATTTAAATTAAGAAGATTACTAGTGATAATGATGACTCTTGTTGAGAACCGATATTTGTTTTGCCTATCCCCTTTACCTTTGTATCCCATTCAATTGAGAATATCCTTATCCTAAAGAAATTCCACACATATTGGATCCACTTCCTTGCATCTTCTGACTTCTCCAACTCCACTATAACTTCCTCTTCCATCACATTCTAAAACCCCCACTTAACATCCCAAAATCCCCATGCCGCAGCCTCTCCTTTTCCTCACTTCTTTCTCTATTGCCTCCTGAATTTCTTAATTTGCTTGCCACCTTAGTCGCATCTAAAATAATCTCTTATCAAACCCTTAACCTTGTTATTATCCTCCTCCAGGGTATTACCATCGACATTGGTTAGGTTCTGCATTGTCCCCTTCAAGGCACAAGGTCCTTTGCTCACTTGATAAACTTCCAAGGATCCTCTTCCCATTTTCTTCTCAAAAATTTCTCTTCTTTCTTTTCCATGATGATCCTCTACAAGCTGTCTTTTTCCCTTTTCCATCTCTTCCTCCTATTATCATCTCCTTCTACTACTTTCCTATCCTTCCATCTGTCATGCCATGTGAGTCTGAGCTGTGCCGATCATCCCACCAGCTCTTACTCGCCTGGCATACCTTTAGGTCCTTGCTCATGTTTTCCTGAAACTAGACCAGCTTTTCATATGGCGTGAACCCTGCTAGCTCTTCGTACCATTTGTCTTGTCCAACCTCGTCCTTCCTTCCACTTCTGCCATTTCTTTATTCAGCCCATCCCAATCTACCCCTCTCCTCACTTCCACTTTACTTACCAAACGTTCCTCGAATGGTACGGAAATAACCCTATAATCTGAGGCCAGTTTAGCTTTTGAGATGCTAGTTAATATTGCTACTATAGTATTGGATAGGACAAGACATGAGAAACTCTGTCAAGGGTTAGGTCTCAGGAACTAAGTATAGAATCTTTCCTTTTCGAGTTTACCAATTATAATGCAACACCTTAATTTCTCAAATGGAGCTTTTTACAGAAGCTCGAGCTCCTCTCGAACCAAATGCCAACCAAACCGCCTGGCTGCTTTCTCTGTATTCTCCTCCAACAGCACCTCCGTTCCCAATTCATCCACGGCCACCAACCTCCCGTAACCCCTCGACCTCCATTACCAAAACAAATCTCAGATCTGGGTCCTCCTTTCCTACGAAGGCAACCGGCCCATTACATCTTAGTGGTGTAGTGTCGGGTACGAGGGTCCCATGACAGGGTGTCTCTAAAGTTGATGAGCCCCGGCTGTGAAGCATAGCTGCCCACGTTGGCGATGATGTTACTGGGTGCGCGTCGTGAGGGGTACAACAGAATATTCTGTAGCTCTGCAGAAGCTTTTCCACTTTGGATAACTATGAAGCGATGGTTGGATTGTCCGGTTTGGACATTGTCGCATCCCAATGCTGGTACTGGTGCCGTATCGTCGCTTGACACGTCAGGCAAGCTGTGCGATTTGAAGTTTTGAAGTTGGCCAATTGAATGAAGAGGCGAACTAGACATAGCGCTCGATTCCCATCTAGGTTGAAATTCGGGCGAGATTATCAGCAGACTCTTGGTTGTCTGGATTGGTGGTACGAATTGAATCAACAGTCGAGCGCAGGTATATCCCGGTGTATAATCCATGAAATTTTCATGAACGTTGGGTCCGCATGAGTACTGAGTATTTAAAAAAAAAATTTTACCCATGAAATTAGATTAGCAACAGGGATCCCCGGGAGAGGATTATCCTAGAGGGATACAGATTAGAGAGCTCAGGCTGGTTCCGATGAGAGGGAGTGACAGAAGTTCCAAATGCCAAGCCCGACCTGAGTTTGTAAGCTGACTGCGATCTCTTGATTCCGCTCCACCACCGGGCAAGACAGCGACAACGAAGACCATGGAGAAATCAGTGCCCTCAAAACCTGTACCGGGAGGCAAGTCAGCCGCGGATAGCAAGAAGACGAGAATTACTTATGTCATTGATAACCCGTTTTGCCAGATTCATTGGTAGGTTGACCCTTACACCGAGCAGGTTGTTTGGGGGGGGCTGACTACCCCCGGTGTGTTCTATTCAGGCCAACCATAGACTCCAAATCAGACCAGGACCTTATCCTCGAGCTTCTATGCAGCCTACTCTCGCCCATTGGTGACCACAGGCGATTACACATCACGCCGACCACATCAAAAGGAAAGAGAGCCAAGAAAACTGCACGAGCTGTTAGGAAGCTCGTGGGTCATAGGGGAGAGAAATATGATGAGCCAAGTGACAAGATAGAGATGGACGTAGAGGTAGAGGGGAGTACTAAGATTGAGCCCCCAATTGCACCGGCAACAAGTATCCAGAAAGATCGGCAACAACAGCATTCGGCACCTCCACCGCCAGAGATCTCCAAAAACGTCCTCATCGGTCTCAACTCCATCACTACAGCCCTCACCAACCTTGCCTCTTCACGTCTCTCCCCTACATTTTTCGCAAATCTCGCTCTCCAGCCCCCGAAGAAACGGAAACGGAGAGGGAAACCTCCACTCAACCCGACCACCGACACTCCTCCACAACCCTATCTCACGACAATCTTCCTCACTCGCTCTGACTCCCAACCCACGCCGCTCCATGCACACCTGCCCATGCTTACCTACCTTTCCTCGCTCCCTACCCATGCGTATCCTACCCTTCTCGTGCCCCTTCCGAAAGGTGCTGCAGCAAAGCTAGAGAATGCATTGGGGCTGCCAAATGCAAATTTCATTGGATTATGGAGTACCTTACAGGAGACGGGCACCACGGGGACGTTGTTAGAGCTTGTGAGGAGTGTGGTACAGCCGGTGAAGGTGCCTTGGTTGGAGGGGAAGCTTGGGGCTGGAGGGAATGGAGGAGATGAGGAGGAGAGGAGAGAGATCTGTGGAGAGGGACCGCAGGGTTTGAAGGAAGGGGAGTACCAGCCGATGAGGGTGAAGAGATTGAGAAGTGTGGTTGGTGTGCGGAAGAAGGGTGGAAGGGGTCAGAAGAAGGCTGAGGAGGGGTAGGCCAGGCGTCGAGAATTTTCTCAAGGATCGTTGCTTGGTGACGACATGATAAAGGCAGAGTCTATTATACTGGAGAACGGAGCTGTTCGTTCTGTGTAATAGTGAGTAGATAATCGAATACCACCATCCGCTCTATTGTATGTACAAGGACAGTTAAGAGATTTACACCTCTGAATATAATATCCTTGCTTGATGCTCTCGGAGTGGAAAATACGCTTCCGGGAATGCGTTTATACGTTGTTATACGGTTATATATTGGCTGCCAAGTATCTTTGTAACGCTTTCGTAGTGTGGTTCTGTTAGCGTCCATTCCCAATTAGGAAGCCCTCATTCTCCTACCACTACAATCCTTGTCCGGTCGGCTGCTCTCGGCCTTTGAACCCTGAGCCCGACAGCAAAGCCCAAGGCTATTTAGTTGAAAACGATCTCCTTCCTTCCTGGCTTTTATCTTTGCCTACCAGTAAAAAATTGCTAGATACTATATGTGGAGAGGGGTGCAGCAATTGGCAGCGGATATCGAGAAGTCTGTTGGGTATCTAGGTAATAGTTCGGAGATTTGTTAGCTTGATATTGAGGGTAACACACGTGGATCAGCCAACATCATTACAGCAAAGTGCAGGGGATAGCGAGACTTTGCCATTTCAGCTCCAGGGCCTAATTTTATGTTAGAACTATCAGCGAAAAGTGTGATTACTGACCTCGTTGTCCCCTCAGGCTGGTGACTGGAGTTCACTAGCTCTTACGGTTATCACGGAGCTCTTCAGAGGTAACCCTAGCAAATAAGGCAAACCAGGCAGGCCTTGATCAGGTCAAAATTGGGTTTGAACAACGGCACAGCGAAGGTGGTCACGCTCGTGGGCAGGATGTCCATTCAGATCAGCGTACTAGAGAAGTGGGGGGGTGCACCAGTTGCCCAGGTATTCCTCCTGGGGGGGAGTTTACGATAGTTTTTTTTTTTTTTTTCTTTCAGTTATCATCTATTTTGTTATTGAATCCAGGCGCCTAAACGCCCCAAAAGTGCAAAGCTAAAAACACAGAATCATCTCATACCACGCATCTTCACCGGTCCCTGCCCCCTCTCCTGTTTTGGAAGCGTCTTCCTCCATGAAATCCTCTGTCGAATCTCCCTCCTCTCTCCCTATCCCTATAACCATCTCTGTCACCTCGCTGACCATCTCCTCCCCTATCTCCTCCAGACCCTCTATCCTCCCAGCCTCCATCTCTACCCTGGTCATCTAGGCCGACATTAGGGTCCTTCACCTTCTTCATCGTCGGTGGAGGTAAGTTCTCAATCCATTTTGGATGTCCCCCCTCTTTGCACTGTCTAGCACCATCTGGGCAGAATCCGCAAAGGAAGTATTTACATATCTGCTTCCGCACATGCTTCTTGGAGCAGTTGGGGCCTAGGGGACAAAAGCCTTTCTCATAGTGAGGGCAGAGGGGAATCTTGCTCTCGGGGTCAATGTGCAGATAAAGGCACTCCTCGCCGTTCGAGCAATAGCCATTCCTAACAAAGAAATTGCATTCCGGCATTTTGCGCCTGGGTGGGGCAAGTCAGTATGATGTAAAGAGGGGAGAGGCGAGATATAGGTTCTGTACAGGTTGTATTCGTGCAAAAACTCGCATTGCTCGCCCTTCTTGCAAAGGGACCGCAGCCAATGTTTACAGACAAGACTATAGAGGTATGTGTTAGCTTGGCACTGTGAGCATCGAGACGGAGTACTACTCACTTGTTGAATGTCGATGACGCGGTGTGTTTATCCGGACAGGAATTGTCTAGCGGACAGTGCCCCTGTACAAAGAAGGCGCATACCTTGCGGTTGGGATCGAGGCCGAAGCGGTATTCCTTTCGCAGAAACTCGTTGAAAGCGAACTTGGGCTGCTGGTCGGCGGAGTATGACAGGGAGGAACCTGAGAGATTGAGAATCTTGTCTGCAGCAGTAGCCGCAGAAATTTTGAGGGGGCTAGGTATCGAGGGGTTCGTGGCAATAGACGGCATGTTGCGCAGGACTGACTGCCAGTTGAAAGCCCAGATGAGGACCCGTGATCTTATGGAGCGAGAAGCTGATGAGGTTTCGTGCTTGGCGCGCCTGCACGTGACGCAGCATGTGCGGCCCCACAGCGGGGGGGAAATGATCAAATTGTACAGACATCGATGATTTGGGCACCAAAAGATGGGCAGTGAGATTAAACGGTGGTGACACGGTTTTTATCTTAAGTCAGTGTGTGAGGGATCGGATTGCCCTTGAAGATGTAGCCAAATGGCGAACAGCCTACAGCCCTCTGGCTACGTCAGTCGGCGTGTTTTATGCTGAAACAAGAACACGAAAACCCATTCCCTACGATTAAAAACAAAAAAGTACAGTAAGCTACAAGGGTTCAGACTGTGGGGAAACTCCGATACCCCTAGTCTGGCTTGCACTCAATGCTCCAAGAACTCTTGTATGCGATCACGCAGTTCATGCATTCGAGTTATGTAATAGTTGCGTTTAGGCGGTAACTAGCACCAGCTTAACCGCATTGCGAAATAATCTGCTGTTGAGTAGACGTCCCCATCTGCTCTCGGGTTGGAAATCTAGAAACCTATGGAGATTGGTATGTAGTCTGGTTGCGGAGATGAGAGAGATAACGAACTGAGATATCGACAACTTCCCAAATTACCTATATATTCGTTCTCCTGTATTGCTGACACCTGGATCTCTTTTATCTAAGGTTCAGGTAGGAGAGAAAGTCTCAACCAGATCCTCGAAGACTTCCATACCTCTATCTTTCCTCTTCCGCAGCCACTTTTCCCTATCATCAGCTTCTCCCATGAGCTCCACCTTCTTCCAATCCTTTACCCAGCAATATACAGGATAGGGCCTGCTTCCGGCTCTTCCTCCCCACAAAACCTTGCATTCGGGGTCCACCGTGGGGTCCAGACATGCCTGCAGGACTTGCACCACTCCGGTCCTGCATTATTGTGTGTAGTTAACAAATGCCTTCCTATTCCACTTTCAAAATACCCTGTTCCCGCCACCTTTCGCCTGGGGCCTGCCTTGTTCCAAGCTTGCCTAACCCCCCTCCGTGATCACATCCCCAACTTGCTCCTCTCGCTTGGCCCAGTCTGAGGGGGATGTGGCTAATATGGCATGAGAGTCGGACGTCAAAATAGCAGTACATGTACTCTGTATTTAGAGTCGTCAAAGCAGGGCCATCAAACTAGAACACTTCCATAACCAACTGACTCACAGAACCAGGATTGGATTGCGGCTCCGCACGTAATGCCATACTCTACAAAATAAGAATGAGAGCTCGTTGATTAAATGACATTTCCCCCCATATGCTTGCCAATCCTACAGTAGTGTTCTCAACAATACTCAGCTTGAAAATTTTTCGCCGTGCTTTGAGCATACGTTCTTTCATGAGTCCTCCACTTCCGTCTGCGCAGCCGGCGCCTGCTGGCATTAAAGCCCAAATCTTGGACTTCTCCAAGATGAGCCCGGGACTTGCTCTATCTTATCCTAACCACTTCGCTCTCGTCCTCGATAACTGTTTCACACAGGAGGAGTGTGAGCAGCTAATAGCCATTGCGGAGACCGATAAACTAGGTTGGGAACACGCACAGGTCAACGTAGGTGGCGGGATGCAGATTACCGCACTTGAAATCCGCAATTCTCGTAGGATTATTCGCGATGATTATGACATGGCTAGTTTAATATTGGAGAGGGTGAGGCCATTCCTCGACGAGGTTCAGATACTGCAACGGGAAGAGGCAAAATGGTCAATGATCATGACGCCAGTGAAAAATTCACGGAAAGCAATGACATTGTCAAGAGAAAAATGGGAGATGGTTCGGTATATTCCCCCTTGCAAATATCAGTAGGAATTGTCGCAGGAATGCCAGGAATGCATGAAAAACTAATGCCATTTACATAGACTGAATGAGAGGATGCGCTTTCTTAAATACGGGCCTGGGCAATACTTTCAACGTAATTCACCCCACCCCACTCCCACACACACCCAATTTCTCTTCCCTCCTGTGTCCTTGGATCTTTACTTACAAGTTTATCTTCAGCACATTTTGATGGGTGTTTCACAACACTGCAAGTCCACCCGCATGAACCTGAGCAGCGTACCTTCTTGACGCTTCAGGTATATCTGCGGTCCTCCTCCGACTTAAAAGGCGGTGCAACAAGATTTTTCTCCCAATCCGGAGAATTTGGGTCTGAGTTCTATGATGTAGAAGCGATTCCAGGGCGAGTGTTGATTTTTCAACACAGAGACTTCCTCCACAGCGGTGCTGAGGTCGTCCAAGGAGAGAAGGTTGCTCTGCGGTCCGATATATTGTATCGCCGGGTGGAGTAGTAGAGCAAAGTTTGTTTGGATACATTCAGCCATTGTACTCTGATATTGCGGATTGTTTTCATACTTTATTCCATTTTTCCCATTGAGCCGTCATATATACATGTATGTAGCTCTTCTCACATTCTATACACCACAGTATACTCTTGAAATAACCTGAAAGCAACTTAGACCAGGGCTAGAGGGTGGTTACTATAAAGCGCTCCATAATTGCCATTTCCTCCAGGGCTGAAGTGATGCATTACTTGGTTGTGGATTGATCCCATTATCAAAAATTAGAACGGATTCCTCTAGGTAGGCATCCCAGCACATGTAGCGACGACGCTTTCTCTTCCCCTGAACGTCATCAGGCTTTAGCATTAAAATTACTTATACATAATTCTGACATGCGATGGTACCAGGATGCTTGATTTCTGCTTAGGTAGAGTGTTGAAATATTATGTAATCCTTGATAGTCTGTACGTTCACACGAACACTTACTAACCAATCTCGCCACTTCCTAAAACAGCCCACTATGGCGAAGAGTATTCTTTGTCATGGATTGGCCAGTTGCGTTAGGCATTTTGGCATTGGTACTCAACGGATGAAGCTGCTTGACTCCATTGATGACACGAAACTGTGATAGGACGCCTACTATCGATCTCGATAATTGTCTCGAGAGGCGTCTAAAGGCATGAGACTAATCGAACTGGGTGAGGTTGGTGCTGAGAGGAAGCGTTGTCTTAGTTCGTCGAAAGCTTGCTGATAGTTAGGCCATCTGAATATGGAAGTTGAAGAGGATGATGGATGATGGCCTTTACTGATATTTTCACTGTTTTTGGTACTTACTATTTATTCATGTTCATCCGTACTTGATGTATACACCACACAAACTCTCTAGATTTATTATATTATTATTACCGGTATCATTACTTATTATTATTTCTTCAGTTTTGTATTATAGCTTAGAGCCTAATAAATCATGCCGTATGATGTTGGGTGACGAGTATGAAGCGAATGGTGGCCATACTTGTGACCCTCTACGAGGGTCGTTGTGCCAACCAGACTAGTATGCGTGTTGTGTTGTGGTTCTGGCTGTAGAAACAGGCACTTGTGTATCACGGAAGAGAAGAGCTTGTTCTTGTCTGTGAAGTGTCTGTGAAGAGATTCTCATTCACCGATGATGCTTGACAAGAAGAAAAGAAGAAAAACTGAAAGAGAGCCTCGATGATAGCCGAGATCGCCAAGACCCAATAGGCTAGCTAGTGCTATCCTTCACACTGGCATCGGCCGTTCGGCATCGGCCGTTCTGGCATCGGCCGTTCTGGCATCGGCCGTTCTGGCATTGTGCTCTGATACGCCGTTCGCTTTTAGTCATGATAGATCAGTCAGCATGTAGAGTGTACACCAGCCACTGGCCGGCGGCCGGCTGGTTGGCCTGCCCGGAAACATCCCGCTTCTTTACCATCACAAGATCATCCAGGGCAGATTCTCTGTACTTATACACTCTTCCCCACCCCCCACCCCCCACCCCTACCCCTATTCACAAGAACTGGCCCCTTCGTAAACACCCAATGAACTCCCCCCAGCCACCTCCGAACTTTCCGGCATTTTCCCTCCAAATCCTCCAACGTGGACACGGGAAGATGTCAAGAAATATTTTGAATCCAAACCTGAACTGCCGGACCAGTATATTGCGAGCCTTTACCATGAACACGTCGGTGGTATAGATTTGCCTGACCTAACTATGGAAGAGCTTGTCACTTCCTATGGGTTCCCTTGTGCTGTGGCAAAAAGATTTGAAAAGGTCATCACCGCCGTTCTCCCATAAGGTAAGTTTCCTCCTACCACAACCAATATCTTGTGCTGATAATTCTTCAAGCTGTCGTAAAAGCAACCGGAAGTCCGGTGGAATCAGCCTCGCAGTTTGGCCTCTCTACCAAATCCCTCGATGAGTGGAACAGACTACGGGAGCTTGAGGAGAGACTAAATCGACAAGTATTCCAAATAATTGTTAAACCAAATAGGTCCTCTTCAACCCCTTGGCTTGTGAACACAAATACTGTGACACTAGCCGATCTAGCTACCTTCATTACCCAGCATCATCATAAAGTGAAGGACACTGATCATTTTCATTTTCGAAAAAAATGGTGTCAAGATCGCCGAACTACAGACTGATGCGAAGTTGTTAGGGGCGAGCCGGGTGATCAAGGCAATGTTGTCGGAATATAGGGATTTGGGTTATTAGAAGGTCGAGCGAAGGCAAGATCACATAACTCGGGCCTAACTGGGTGCACGTACGGGCGTGGTTTGAACTTAGAATATTGTCGAAGAGCCAAAAGCTAGATACACGATATGGGCATATATATAGGAAGCGGGGTTCGTCAGGCCTCCAACTTGCCAAATTCCCACATATCACCTGACTCTCAACAAATCGGATAAACCCCACCCCGTCAGCTTGCGCCATAACAGATTTCCTCTAAACAATGACTGCGAAAAAAGATACGACTCAGTTGATCCGAAAAGTAATGTGAAAATCTTTAGTGACTTTAAGAAGATGGAGGAGGTGTGCACACTCTACGGGATTTCGTATGAACCCAGGAATCCACTTAGTCAGTTTCCGGTATTTCAATGCGAATATAATCACATCAATGAGGAGCTCTTCTCTTATTTCATGAACGAATTGAATAGTTGCATGGCATTGACACTAGCTGATCAGGGTCCTGAAGCTCAAAAGTCAATCGCTGCAAGCGGATATGTGTAACACACGTACTTTTTAACAATCTCATTGCTTCATATCTTCGGTCTTGGCAATAGGTCTTGGCAATAGGCCTTGGCCACATATGATCGCGCCTTATGCATATATATGCGAGAAATCCATGCATTCGCGCCTTATACATACATATTCGAGAAATCCATGCTTTCGCGCCTTATACATATATATGCGAGAAATCCATGCTTTCGCGGCTTATACATATGCCGTCCGAGGAAGCGGAGCAAACTGCTTTTGCGTCCCGATGCACGGGCACCTCCAATGGCGTCCTGATCATGAGTTTGTCTCCCATGCGTCCTGTATTTTTCTTGCTGACGTTCTTGCCATCGTGATCGCAGTAGCTTCAGTTAGCTGATCGCGGCAGAGAGCGAGTGCTGGCGGCGGAGTACATGGCTAGATATTCTGCACAACCCATGCTTGTGACCTCTGTCACTGTCATAAGGATGTAACCTGCAAGAACAGCAACAACAATACTAATCCAAGTAAAAGAATACGCTATATCCCCGAGCTTAAATTGAAGCTTATACAACATTGTATACAAAACGGTGATCGCTATATCGAAACTATACCGAACGTCGTAAATTCGAACTCTATTCGAACTCTATTCCGCTCTGTAACCAAATTCAATACTGGAAATGGAAGCACTATACGTCGTAAGGTTGCAGATATAGTGAGTGAGCGAAAGGCTGCAATTACTCTACGACGAGCACAGCAGTCGCTCCACCTACTGATCTGGAGCAAGCAACTGATACCTGGATCGAATGAATGGATCGGCGTGGAGAGGAGAAACAAGCGAAGAATGCACTCTACACAGATAAGCAAGCAAAGACATTCTGTGGCATTGTGCCAACCAGACTACTGAGAAGCGGACCTTTCAAGAGGTTGCTACAGTTGATTTGACAGATTCTGATCGATAAACGACGGAAGACTTGGGAAGCACGGGCAAGTGGGAAGGATAAAGAGATGCAGGAGAACTGGGATCGTTTAGACCGCCGAAAAAAAGAAACGTCAGCATTAATGCGGGATATATTGAATGCTATATCTGCCACTCCGGCAACCTCCTCCACCAACCCGGCAACCCGCCAACATCGCGTCCACCCACTCCTCTGAGTCCTCGGCCATTGCCTCCTCCACAGAAGGTCGATTGGCAACACTTGAAGCACAAATATCGGAGATGCGTGGAACACAACTACCGGTAGAGATCCCACGTATATTATCAAAAATGCGTAAATAAGGGATCAGATATTGAAACAAACTTGGTGGTTTTCCAATTCCCAACTGGTCCAAAATCCGGTCCAAACTACTTATGTAGTCAAGGGAAGCACTGACATAACCAGACTACTGACATTAGACTGCCCTGATTCAGACTAGCGGCTCTGAACCTAGAGTAGAGGTATTTTCTTTAAAATTACCTATACGTAGTCTGCATAGCCATGAGGAAACCAAACTATGATTAAAACTGGAATTACGGATACCTAAGTAATAGATATAATTCTACTGTGCTTCGCTCTGGGTACGAGAACACGCCAGGGGCAGATTTCCAGGGCGCTTTTTACGCGTCCCTTGGCCCCATACTTTCAGAATCTAACGATCTTACGAGGATCCTGGATCTTTCGGCACAAGGGTTGTCGTGAAGTGCTTAAATGTTAATATAATAGTGCCCGTGTTTACCACCACGTCTCGGACACATCCAAGCCCCCCACACAGCTATCACTACTTAGCAATCCCTCCACCTTACTCAGATCTATTCGACCTTGCTGCTCCTTGATCCTCTGTAAGGAAGAGTCACAACTACCGAAATAGTTCTGATTGACGCTATAATTTGGGGCTCTCCACTCTGTAGAAACGCGCCAACGCATTTCGCGTCTCTCCGCAAACTCGCCCGTGAAACTTTGAAGGTCCACGCCTTATTTGTTAGGATGCCGGCAAAAAAAGATCAAAGTGTGCTCAAGCGTAATTTGGTAAACCTTTTCACACTCTTAGCCTTACTGTATAACCCGCCATATTTGAAGTTTAACGTCACTGACGTCAAAATAGCCACCGTCTTCCCCCTCATCGCCAGAGAGTTCAGCGAAGAAGCCGAGAAGGTCCCAGCGTATCAACCCAGTCGTGCAAAACGAGGCAAAGGAAGAAAGACTTGTGCATACTGCGTCCCCATCCCGTCCTGCGAAAGATGGGGCAACAACACCTAGGTCATCGTCGCCCCCGCCTTTTCAAGATACACAGGTAGCATCTCAAGTGCATTTCACACAACCAGACCATACAGAGGAGGCTAAGGATATCTGGGGATATTTAACGCCGATGAACAGTGGTAATGGCGAAGTATTGACGCTTTCAAAACGCACAAGCTGTAGCAAAAAACCCGACTACAATGCGAGCACCAAGAAAGGGACAAAGAAGCCTTCAGTCGGCGCCGGTGGTTATCTTATTGGGCGTCATGCGGAATGCGACATTGTGGTTGAGACTCCTGTTGTGTCGAACAGGCATTGTGTGATTTTCAAGGTAAGTAAATAGGGTCTACTCTGGTGCATGTTTTCTTCAGATATGTGATGTCATGTTCATTGGGCTTATGCATGGTGAACCTAAAGGAAACCTCTGGGGCTGAGCCTGTAGCCATCCTTGAAGACCTCTCAAGTAATGGGACTTGCGTTAATGGGACGATTGTGGGAAGGAATCATCGACGGACACTGAAGACCGGAGATGAAATCTCTATTGCGGGAGCAGCTATCTTCGTATTTCGATATCCTCATCACACAACAGCTGGCCGTTTCGAAGAGGCCTATACAATGGGCCAGCGCCTGGGATCCGGGCACTTTGCTACCGTCCATATTGCAACAGAAAAACGTACTGGAACCAACTATGCTGTTAAGATTTTCAGAAAGCCAAAAGCCGAAGAGAAGTCCCGTCTGACTGGACTTCATCAGGAAATTGCTGTTCTGATGTCTGTTTCACACCCGAACGTCTTGTGTTTGAAAGAAACTTTTGATCAAGATGATGGAGTCTACCTTGTGTTGGAGTTGGCTAGTGAAGGAGAGTTATTTGAGTACATTATCCAACAAGGAAAGTTATCGGAGGAAGAAACACGTAAAGTATTCGCACAGCTGCTCCAGGGTCTCAAGTATTTGGTTCGTCTCCCAGATGCACCAGATTTTCCATCCCAAACTGCTTCAATTGAAGGGAACATCATACTGATCTCAATGTTCAGCATGAACGAAATATCGTTCATCGGGATATCAAACCTGAGAACATTCTTCTGTGCGACAAAAATCTGTCGGTGAAGCTGGCTGATTTCGGCCTAGCTAAAATCATAGGAGAGGATTCATTTACTACTTCTCTGTAAGTCGACTGCAATACTTCTATGTTTCACGTATTGCCACTTGCTTACCCTGGTGTTGTTATAGTTGCGGAACTCCCAGCTGTAAGTTCGATAATATTCAGCTCTGCCCTCATAGTTACTAATATTTGAGTCCTAGATGTCGCACCTGAGATTCTCGAAAACCACAAAAACAGGAAATATTCCAAGGCTGTTGACGTCTGGTCCCTAGGAGTAGTTTTGTACATCTGCCTCTGTGGTTTCCCACCATTCAGCGATGAATTGTATTCCGAAGACTTCCAGTACAATCTTTCCCAACAGGTATGTTCTCTCAATCGGCCATATGTATCTGCTAATTCCCTGACCTATTATATACCAGATCAAATTGGGACTTTTTGAATATCCCATGCCATATTGGTCCAACATCAGTGACGAGGCCTTGGATCTAATTGACCGCATGCTCACGGTAAACCCTGATGAACGTATCACAGTTCAGAGAGCTCTTGAACACCCTTGGACGCAGAAAAGACGAATGGCGCCACCTGGCATTACCGAATCCACTGAGAGTTTGGACGGCGCATTCAATGCCATGGGTTTCTCTAAGAGGAAGGTGGAGCGAGAGCGGACTCTGTTATCCAATGCAGTCAAGAACAGTCGTAAGAAGCCTGACCAGGAGAAACCTGTGGTGGTCAAAGAGGTTGAGACTCCGAGTGAGGAAGCCAAGGCGAATAGTAGTATCTCTACCCCTGCGGCTACTACTGCCTTCATGGAGATCGGCGGGAAAGGGGTCCACGAGACTTTATACCCGGCGGAATCTGGAGCCAGCCAAAAGTCCGACTTTCCATTGTTTTAGGAGTTACTCACTGGAAGTTTAATGTAATAGGTATATGCATATGTGCGTCGTTTATATTCTTACGGTTGTCGCCTTGACATTTCACCAGATATGGCATTCATATTCGTTTTGGGGTGGTCAAACATGCTAGGGTCGTATTTTTGAGGGGTTGAGTATGCCGTATCTAGGATGCCCTGTGGTTCATGAAAAAGGCTTGCAAAGGGGTTACATATTTCTTCTTTGGGGCGTGGTGATCAGGCGATTTAGTTTACAATAAATATTTGGTACGCAATGCTGGAACTCCTGAGCTCAATAATAAATCAGTGGCACACAGTCTGGTGACGCGGACTGGGACGGAGTTCTCCCATCAGCGAAATGTTCGAGCTGTTGTAACAGAGATCTGAAGGAATACCGGTACCGGTAGTTCGCAAACCATTGCATATATGTTAGTCTCATGCCAAGCCTCTACCTACGAGCAAAAGTGGCTTCGCATCTCAGCAAATGCGAAGCCACTTTTGCTCGTAGAGGCTTGGCATGAGACTACATATATGTTCGGAATGCGAAAAAGCCGCAGAGCCTCACATAAGCATTCTATTGTACAGTAAAGAAGGTTGTGCAGCAGGATTATGATTCAGGTCGTGCATGCTAAGCATTATTTCTCGCCAAACGTGTAACGCTAAACGTTACCTAAGTAGGTACAGGTTCAGAGCTCTAAAGGAGGGGCTAGTGCAAGCCAGACTAGTTCAGAGCAGCCCCTTAGCATTTCACAAATGTGGCCATTTGGTTAGGACCCTGAACTGTCTCAGCGAATCGGATGTCCCCTGATAAGAGAACCTGAGAACAACTACCGCACAAAATTTATCTCAGGAGACAAATTGACTCTCTAGCTGTGAGGGGCTCAGACAATACGAAGCTTAGGGTACTTAAGCTATCTCTATCTGCAGGCGCTATTTCCCTCTTTTACTCCACATCGCCATTGTGGAGTTACCTGTGTTTTCCCTCACTCTTTTGTCGAACGTAAACAAAGATGGGCGTCCTTTCGGCATTGGTGGACCAATTGAACCCAGTTACTCAGAGGCTTGCACAGCAGAGCACTCCCGTGTTGGTGTTTGGGGGTATATTTGCCTTTTGCGTCATCACAACTGTTCTCAACATTATCCAGCAGCTCCTCTTTGTGGACTCGAATAAACCACCCGTCGTCTTCCACATCTTCCCATTTTTTGGTTCCACTATTAACTACGGAATCGATCCGTATAAATTTTTTTTCGCTTGTCAGGAGAAGGTACGGGTATTCTGCTCTGTAGTGATGGAAGCAGAGCTAATTGAAGGTCAGTATGGAGATACATTCACCTTCATCCTGCTTGGCAGGAAAATGACCGTCTACTTGGGGCCGAAGGGCAACGATTTCATCTTCAATGGCAAACTGTCCCAAGTCTGTGCAGAGGAGGCCTATACCCATCTCACCACGCCTGTTTTTGGAACCGATGTCGTCTACGATTGCCCCAACCACAAGCTTATGGATCAAAAGAGGGTATGTGGCAGTGTTCAGGGCGATGGAGGTATTTACTAACAAAACATGCGCTGCAGTTCATGAAATTCGGTCTTACCTCTGAAACTTTCAGGGCATATGTTCCGTTGATCATCGAAGAAGTTGAGACCTACCTCAAGAACAGCCCGCTGTTCTCTGCTAGGAAGGGCCCCGTGGACCTCCTCGCCGTGATACCCGAACTCACCATTTTCACCGCTTCTCGTACGCTGCAAGGAAAGGAGATCCGAAAGGGATTCACGGGGGAGGTTGCAGGGCTCTACCATGACCTCGATGCCGGTTTCACCCCAATGAACTTCATGTTTCCGTGGTTTCCTTTTCCTCAGAACAAGCGTCGTGATGCTGCTCAGCGAAAGATGGCTCAGACATACATGGACATTATTACCAAGCGTAGGGCTGCGGCAGCACGTGGGAAGCAACCTGAGGAGAAGGATATGATCTGGAACTTGATGAACCAAAAGTACAAGGATGGAACGGTCGTTCCGGACAAGGAAATTGCTCACATGATGATTGCGCTACTTATGGCCGGTCAACACACCTCCATGGCTACTATGACATGGATTCTCTTGCACTTGGCTTCAAGACCTGATGTTGTGTAAGTCACAATCAAACTTTGGATTTAGGGATGAAGCTGACGGTTTCGCAGTCAAGACCTCTATGAGGAGCAGCTGCGTATTTTCGGAAAGGACCTCGAGCCCCTCACCTACGAGTCTCTCGGCGAGCTTACCCTCCACAACTACGTCATCAAGGAAACCCTCCGTATTCATCCCCCACTTCACTCTATTATGCGTAAGGTCAAGTCTCCAATGCGCGTCCCAAACACCCACTGGGTTATTCCTGATAATCACTACCTCATGGCCGCCCCTGGTGTCTCCGCTATCGATGGCAAGTATTTCAAGAACCCAACTGCCTATGACCCTTACAGATGGGCTGGAGAGAAAGTGACTATAGAAGAGGAGGAGGAGAAATTCGACTTTGGTTATGGGTTGGTTAGCAAGGGTACTTCCTCTCCATACCTTCCCTTCGGTGCAGGCCGACACCGCTGCATTGGTGAGCAGTTTGCAAATGTCCAGCTTGGTACTTTGCTTGCCATGTTTGTGCGGTTGCTTAAAATGAACCTCCCTGATGGACAAAAGGAGCCTGCTCCACCGGATTATGCCGTAAGTGCCCCATAGCTCCTTCAGGGAATCTCATGCCAGACGTAGCTAATATTGTTAGTCTCTCATTGCTATGCCCCAGCGTCCAGCGACCATGATTTACGAATGGCGAAAGCCGGAAAAGAAGTAGGGAGTCGATGATGGACACTGGCTATAAAGCTAATTGAAATTTTTTGGAACGCTGTCTGATAATGTTAAAACTCCTGCCTTTTAATATATAATATGGGGGAATAAGTTGTTGTAAATATCTTGTACAGTATTTTGTTGCTTCCATGAACTAGAACGAGGATACCAGTGGTTGCGCTTTAGGGTGTCAGTCTGTGGCGTAGGAGCTTCTATCTATGTAATCGGCGTGAGGGCCTTTGTTGTCTCTGGAGAATCGAGTCACAGCCAACTTCTGTATTTTCCTATGTAGGAATTATGGTTATTTTTCATGTACTATTGTATCAAATAATATAATTTCCGATGTTACCCTGGCAACCACTGGCATATGTGGATAAATAAAATGACTCGCAAGCTGTTGCACTCAATATGGCTCCTCAGATCGAGCTCCTCTTCCCACTCCAGAGTGCGAGTTACATACCTCGTAAGGAAGATCAAACACGAATTACCCCCTATCTCGAGGGAGGAAAGAGAGGTATAACAAAGGCGTGGTGGAGAAACTGGGCGAACAACCCAGCATCTCGATACTTGAAATCACTATGCAACCCTCGCGAGTGAACTCAACACTCATCTGAGAGCTCAGGGCAATGAGCTCCTTCAGATCCGGGAGCTAATATTTGCTCCACGCACGACATGGAAAAGAGACACAATCTGATTACGAGTGTCTTAACGAAACCCTCGCGCCGCTCCACCCCTATCATACCACCAGGAACTGTTCTCATCGACACCAACCCCAACATTAACCCATGCCCGCTACCCTAAGAAACAAAATTTAATCGAATAATTGATGCACATCTGACCGTAGTAAAAACCCGTTCTGTATCGAGTTGATTTCAGACATTCCAACACTATCGTCCATATCCGTTATCCACCTGCTATATCCCCATTGATTCCATAGATCCTCCTTTCCCAATGGAAAGATATGCGCTGCCTCGAACCCATGCCATCTGTATGGAGCACTCCTATTCACTACTCCGCTAAGAACACATCTCCCATCTCGATCCCGTATTCTGTCACAAAACACATTGTGTGAAATAATTCGATGGACCCATTGCTCATTCGATAGTTCAATGGGATCTGTTAGACACTCACCTAAGTATGACGTACAAAGCCAGCAGAAGCAACCCGGCTTGAGAAGGGGAGTGACCGAAGGGTAGTCTCATGCCAAAACCCTACTGCTAGGTGTTCTTACGAACGCAGAGAGGCCGAAGGGAACGTACCTGAAGAGACCTGTATACCCAGTAGGAACGGAGCGAAGCGTAGTGGATTGAAAGGAATGCTGATATATACTCCAACACAATGACTCATTGTCTTGTCGTGCCAGGAAATGGCCAAAGGAATCATTACGGTGATTCTCACCTTATTGGCCATATCCGCCCCGACATAAGTCTCGGGAACATAAAGCTTAATAAGTTTACATCAGCACCCATACTCACTCCGTTCGTAGCATAAAATCATGGGACTCGTCACAACTCGGGGTACCTCACTATACGTCAGGGTGCTGTGCCCCGACACCCCCAATAGAATATAAAATAACCATCAAACGGGATACCTATAACCCTTTTGCCAATGAGGGGATGGCCCATAATCATATAGAGACCATTGAGAGGTTGGAGAAACAGGTTTTCAAGTTGAGGTGGGAGAAAGAGAAGTGAGCTGAGGGAGACAAGATAGTGGCAAACCAATGACAGATTTGTGAGAGGAACTGGAAGGAGTGAGCAAAGAAAGAGGTGGAAGAGACATTAAGGAAGATCGTTGGTTTCTGAGCGGAACAAATGATAGGCAAAGGGTAAAGCATAACTAGTTGGGATGGTATCCATCACAACCTAGTCAGACCAAGTAGTAGTGGAGGCACAAAAGATTTAGGTAAAAGTTACTATATAAACAAAGTAGGTAATAAGGAAAAGGGGGGCAAGAGATAGGAAGGATATTGTAATGGCAGATATGTCAGCTATACGAGGACCTATCTGCGTCTGAGGATGAGGAGGAGACCTTGGTAATGACACCCCCAATAACCAAAAAATATGCTGCTTCATGTTCGGCAGCAAGAGCTGGTAAGAATTCTTGACCAGCCAAAACATCCCCGCCAACTGCATTATATGGCGATACCAGTCTAACTAAGGCAATTGTGTGATTCACGGAGCCCCCTGCCAGAGACCCATGGCAAACTCATGGCAGACATTTTACAAATATGGTTCTGAGACAGGTTATTGGAGCATATTGGCTCTTGGGGGATAGTTGTATTTTTTTTGTACAGACAGACCGGATGTCCAATTGGACATTAGGGTTAAGTTGGTTGCACACTCTATGATTGGGTATCTGTATCTAGTCTGGCTGATCTGTATCTAGAGCTTCACTAAGTCAAGTACATGATCAATGTAGCCCTACTTATACCCTCATTATAGTAATTAGAAGCTATTATGCATGTAATTAAATCTGGCAATTGAGTGTGAGGTACTGAGCCACTTCTAAGGGGAAGTAAGGGGTATTTAGATATAACAAAAATATTATATGTGGAGCTAAGCTAAGGGTATCCAGGTAGAGATCGTATTGTATATCGACTTGCGATTCTCACTTTGGCAATAGCAATTTCAACGGCTAAATATATCTATGACCCTCCATTTGTGCCCTCCCTGGCTTGTTCCCTTCACCCACAATCAACTTGCACTCCCAACTTATTCCATGACTTTTGGGACTTATAGCTGCCAATAGAAATCAAAAGATTCATATGGCCGGAATGCCTCCACAAGATAGAGAACATGAAGGTAGATTTGGATTTGGTTCTGGATCCCAAGATTAAGGTCACAATTTCCCACCTGTTTTGTTCTTGGGAAATCCACTCTAAGGTTGATAGATAGACAAGAATAGATAAGGTCACTCCAGTTACTACATGACCGAAACGCATCTTGCCTTGGAACCCTTTAAGGGTCACTACAAGTGGAAAGAAGCCCCGTAAGGCAACAAAGTCTAATTCCCTCGGAGAACACCAAAAAACCCCGTATGTCGAATCGCTCCAAAACGAAAAGCCAAGACGGTGTGGAGTACGTTGGAGCATCCATCAAAAGGGAGAGAGGTCCCTCCTATGCGTCTCAGGAGTACCACCATCAGGGATTCCCCCCCTCATCCAGTACAGCCTCCGACTAAGTCGGGTTTAAAAGGGACAAAAGTTTGGGAGGATGAGACTGCCAATCCAACGATGGATGATCTACGTTATGACATGAATATGATAAGGGCAATGAAAGATGCTGAAATTAAGATCAGGCAGCCCATCCCCGAAGGAAAGTGTCTTTCTGTCACTTTCCAAGTTGTCAACTAGTTTAAAAGTCCCCCTCCCCCCACTCCTCCCCGTTTTTTCTCAATCTATACGTCGAGGGTGCTCAAGAATTATCCACTCAATCCGTATCAAGACACACTACCCTCTACCTAAGGCCGCAAATACATAGATTATTTCAAATCATTGACGCCAAGTCATGACTAATGGGCAAGTATCAGTTCAGATCAGGGTAATGGCCATGGTGTTGCTTGAACTCAGAGTACTGGCTTTAATCCTCCACGGTTTATCTTTTATGAAACAGTGTTACCTTGATATATCTGGATGTAAAATACTATGGTAAACTCTGGCTTATCTCTAACAAGAAGAAAAGGAAAAAAAAAAAAAGAGACCAATGCAGTCATAAATTGCCAAAGCCCTATATTAACAAAAATAGATGAACTGACCCTACCTACACGCACCCACGCACCTATACCCCTATGAAACTTCCAGTTGGCCAAACAGAGATATAAGAAAAAGGAAAAATAAAATTGCGCCAACTCCAAGTATCACCTCACCCACCTGCTCCCAGAAAGGCAAAGTGCCAGTATTGAGAAACTTCGAGGGCCCCACTACAACGAGGTGACCACCCACTACCGACCTCCACTCCCAGTGTCAATGACCACAGGCTTTCTAAACACCAAAATATCAAGTAACGTGTAGAGTGCAGCGCACCAACAGATATTGCTATCTGATGAAGGAGGAACTACAACACATAAGCGTCGTATAAGATAGCCAGTGTTGCAAACAAGCACGTTTCATCCTGCCCCTGATTTCATTCCATTCAGCATTGCCGCTTCAATCCTCCATTTCACTGTCTTCCACCAGGCGGTTTTACTTTACATTGTGCTCCCCTCCAACCGTCCTCCTACATCAAAGCTTTAGGTATAAACCCATCCCCTATATTCATATAACCTTTCTTATTGCCACTCCCAACAAGGGTGTTGCTCTCAAAAACGTACCACACAATCTACCTACTAAGTATTTCACATGCAGCCCTGTGGCCTCCATGCCTGACTTCCCACATGAACCCCCCACTTCCCGCTCACGCTCCAGCTCCCCTAACCTCTCAATCGATAATCGAGATCTACAGCGCGGGAAGCAGGGACTGCTGTTTCATTTTGAAGCGGCAAACCTTATCATGCATCTATTAGGTGTGCTAATCACCCAGATACAGCGAAGCCTCTCTCACTAGATACGCTCGAGGCAAGTAAGGCCACCCAATCACATAAAACTAAGATGAGCGTAGTAGGAGATTCTGTGGTTAGAGAGTGATGCTCAGAACCTAAAGATACATAGTGCTCGCGGTGGTGACAGCAACCTCTATTTCCGGGAGTTTAAATTGAGAGCTGGTAGGCCTGGTTGGAGGGAAGCAATACAAGGGGTGTGAGCGAAGTACGAGGAGGAATGTAGGACTGAATTCACGAAGGCAATAGTGAGGAGCCTGAACTATCAGATCCCCTGCCATTGGAGCGCACTTTCAAAAGAGCGACCTTTCGGATATTTCGACAGGATAGCGCAAGCATTGGGGGTCGGCTGGGTACAGGAGATGAAGGCGTACGTTTAATGGTATTCTTTTTATGCCAAAGTGGGTTCGAGACTGGCAAAAGTGCTAAAAAAATTCCTACTACATATGCTCGGAACTCACTGTATCTAAGAGAGTTGGGCATCCAGGGGCGACCTCGCTGAATGGGTAAAGGGCCTAAAAATCTAGGTCAGATTGGGCTTCCTGGACCTAGAAGAGGGCTGGAGGTGTAGTAACAAAGTTCGTGGAAGGAAAAGTTCTTCCTCAGGTGTGATGTGCGAGTCGATACTGAGTTATATTGGGAGCGACAGCCGAGGGATGGAAAAATGTTGGCTTGCCCCAGCAGCAATCCTATTTGAGGTTCGACGAGAACTTTGTTTCCGCTCAGACCAGAACCGCGACAAAGGCCCGCACCGAGCCTGGGGAATAGAATCATTGAAAATTTTATCAACGAGCACAAATATATAATAGGAAACGGTTATCATCTCCCCAAAAATACAGCACACTGAGGAAGCGAGCAGCCACGAGCGGAGATTGCAGAGCTCGCACACAGAGCTACCGCATGGTTCTCGTTGACAAACTCCTTGTTTAAGCCGGTCAATATATTACAACCGGCCAGTTCAGCTTTTGTCCTTCGAGTTACGTCCACAGCTCAGCACTCAAACGAGTATGGTGGAATTTTCATGTTTCTAGAACCTGTGTGAGGCTTGACTTAAGTTAGTCTACTTGCTGAATGTAGATGACGTGAGGTACATGTGAAACTGAAGAACCAATGAAAATCCACCGTGCGCTTGGCAGAAGGCCAATACGGTAATGCAAACACAGGCCACTGGATGATTTATTCTTGTCCCCACTCTCCTCTGGTGCTGCCCAATTGGGAAGTGACTACCGTAGGAGGATTAGCTGCGCTGAGCTGTATCACGTGAGGAAGCTTTCAGCAAAATTTGTTCAGAAGTGTTATATTATTCAAGCTGTGTGATTTCTGCTTTCGATTTCTGAGAAAAAAAAAAGATGACTAGCTCGGGGCTCTTGATAACTGGCACGATAAAGGTGCCAGGTTGTTGGAGGTACATAAGTAGAGAGGGGAGGTTAATGTTGGAAATGTTGTCTAAAACGGCGTTAGACTTGGCACACGCTGTTGAGTGGTACTATGTAAGTAGGATAAGGTTGCTATTTTGAAGGTTTACGGATGTCTGGTTGTAGAAGTGATCAAAAGGCCAGTGGAAATGCATGTCTAATCGGCCCCCAAGCACATATACATATCTCTAAACAACATTCCGGCGCATGCTGCATACACTTGCATATGTAGATGCAAAACGGGGGAAAAAGAAAAACTATTCTCTTGTACGGAGTATGGTACATAACAATTACTTTAAACTGTTTGTTTTAATTATTATTATTATTATTATTATTATCATTTTGTAACTGTCATTTTCGCTTCTATAATAGTTATAGAGTACTACTCTTTCTTTCTTTCAAGAAAAAGAAAAGGAAGAAAAAAAACCCTAATGTTATTTACCCTGAATTCTGTGTCTCAAAGCGTGTTTTGGCTTGTACCTGAACCATAACAGAGCTACTGAATACACCAAAACACGGAGAAGCCAAGGAATTGAATTCCCCTTGAGGTCTATTTCTATTTTAACCAATCAAGTGGCATTATATAATCTTCGCAATCGTAATCATCAACGAATTCTTTTTTAAGTATATCGCCCCTCATTGTTCATCATCAGCTGGTATTATATAGGTTTAACATCTGAACTCAACTCCTGATTTGAGGCCAACTTTAACCACTAGTGGGCGCCCATCGCTGATTAATTTGCTTCTTCCTCACCTAGATTCACCAGATTAGCATCGCCTCACAACTTTTAAACCAGGGGTCGTGGGGTTAATCAAAACTCACCATCGGCGCTACGAACCATACCCCCACCGTCAACACCACCACCGTCGCCACCAACTGCGCCTTCCCAAACCCCTTCCCAAGCATATCAAACGGACCACTTGGAGTCACCCTCGTACCAAAAACATCCGTCTCACTCCAGACCACCACGAGACTCGTACTCTCCATCAAACTTGGACTGGTACTGATCCCCACGTTCCCTCCTTCTATATACATCAACTCCCGCTTATGAGTGAGTATACTCCTATGGTCGACTGGAAGGACAGGGTCATATCTCAGCAGCCCCTCTTCCCTTTCATTGGTGTCTGGGTCTCTGCCTACAGGACGCCGAGGGTCAAGGAGCCGCTTAGGTATAGAGAGGAGCGATGGCGGTGAGTCGGTAAACACCAACAAATCCGTAGTTGTAATCGATTGCTTCGTCGCTGTAGCCGACATTGCTATGATGGGAATCTGCGAGACATAAGTCTGACTAATGGCATACGGCTTCACTCCCATCACCTGCGGATCAAAGCTCGAGAAATCCTCCATGGAGCGAAGCGGCCCGCGGTCATTCTTTAATGGGGATTCATAAAGCTCTGTAACCACGAGCTGGTAACCCTTTGTTGTAGGCATGTCCGATGTTAAGTCTTCATTAGCATAAAACGAATACACAAACCAGTTCTCACACAGCAAGGCGACTATTTTCTTGCTCTTATCGACAGACGTGTGACTTGCTGAGTACAAGACGGCACCGGAGACAGAGTCCAGGAGGTATACCGATGCGGCGCCAGAGCCATCGATACGTTGAGTAGTGAGGAGTATCATGTGTGGATTGAGGTATTTATACATTACCGACCTGTCTCCCATAACCTTCCCGATAGACGCGGGTGGCGTACTGCGGATTGGTGTGTTGATCGAAGTGACGAGTTCGAGTTCGGGGGGGGAGAAGGAGAAGGTTTTCTTGACATTTAGAGATCCCGGGGTAACTTTATAACCATGGAGATCCCCAAATCCATCCGGTATAGCGACATATAAATCATCTGAGACGGTGATGTTCTCATCTTCTGCTCCATAATACTTGGTGGTAATATTGCCACTTGTGTTTCTCACCACTGCTAAAACCACCTTCTTCTCCCCCTTCCCCTCAATAAGCGACGTAGCCATGACCGTCCCCACATCCCCCGAATCTTCCTCCGTCAATAGTTTTCCTTCAAATACATCCACCTCAATATACCTTCCCTGGCTCGACAGCAACCCAACCACTCCCTTCGCAATCTCATAAAACCCCTTAATATCTTGCACCCTTATATCCACTAGATGCGGTATGAACCAAAGAACCTTCCCCCTCTGGCCAAAATCAATTCCGGCCATGCCCCCATTCGACGTAACCCCTACAAGCAGCTTCCGGAAACCAAACGCATCTCTGAATTTTCCGTCCAAGATCTGCTCCGTCTTTGCTCCAGTAAACTCCGTGAGGATGCGCGTGGGGAGATTAGCAGCCCAGGAGGGACCATACGTGATCAGCTCATGTATGTGTCGCTTAAGGCGGTGAATGTATGCCGCGACAACATTCTGGGATTCTTCCACGTGTAACTCGCCTTCGACTTCTTCTGTAGTGGGATCGAGGAGTTCAACCCAGATGACAGCTTTCATGCTGGACAATAGCTCGGGCCGAGTCCATGTTACGACACCGTTGAGGGTGAGGTGAGTGTTTGTGTCTGGGTATGAAGTAACGAAAGTCCTTAGGGCATATGTATTATCCGTGCGGGGAATAACCTCTGAAACCGACACGAAGGTCGAGCGGATCTCGGTTGCATTTCCAAGAAATGTGTAGAGTGGGCCCCCAGCAGACCCACAATAAATTTCCGAGGTACCCAAGGGAAGACTCCAAGTAAAGTAGATTTCCCCATTGGAAGCCGCACTTGCAGACCACGAGGTGGGCGAGTAGGATTTAGCTGGGATATCGTAGACCTTAATGAGCATCTCATCCTCGCCATCCATTTTCCAGATCTCCGCCCATGAAGAATGAAGAGTGTCGAAAGAGAGGAGGAAGGTGTTGTAGCCTGGCGCGGTGTGCGCGTCGATACGTATGACGCCTTCGGGAATGGGGATGGTGCTCATTGATTGACTCCTGAGGGAGAGGAGCATGAGTGTTCTACCGTGGTCTTCGCGCCATACTGCGATACCCGGACTGCCGACATGGATTATGGATTGAAGGTTCCTAACTTCGGAGGCAGAGAGGATTTTGGTGTCACGTCTGTGGATGTCGGTGGTTTGGAGCCTGTTGGTGCCGTCCTTGGGGGAGAGGCTGACGACGTAGGCAGCATCTTGATGGATGTGGAGTGAGACCGGAACATCAGATCTATGCAACTGTTAGCCATAGCCAACCTCGGGCTAATATGAATGGTAGGTGTGTACTTGTCAATGATACCGTGATAATCATCAATCACATTCCCGTTGGTACCATCCACCTTCCGTACACTCCCATCCGTACACAGCACAACTGCATCCTGTTCCTTCGAAACCCGCACATCTTTTACCCCCTCATTAAACTCCGTAGTCCAAAGCAACCTTCCATCATTCGCATCCCAAGCTCTCAACGTTAACCCCGCCGCAGATAACACCTTCCCCTCCGCAGGCCTAGCCTTGATCGAATCCGCATTGAATCCCAGGGCATCTTTCGCTATTGACTGCCTCCACATAAGAGCTCCATCTCGGGGATTTATAGCCGCAAGGACCTTCCTGTCCGTAAGGGTGTATATTAATGAAGCTTTTGAGTCTGGTTGGGGGCGGTGGAAGAAGGTGGAGGGCTGTATTGAGAGGCCGATGATGGGGACGTGCCAGTCTGTCTCGTAGGCTTCATCTTGGATGACAGCAAGAGAGGGGACGATAAGGAGGGAGAGAGAGAGCAGGCGGGGGAGGAAGGCGGTTGGAGGCCGCATGGCTGCTGCTGCCGGTGGGGAGCAAGCAGGTCGTCGCCTATGGAGAGTGCCCGATTGAATGTCGATCTCAGGTCTTCCTATCTCCAGCCTCAATTTGTTATCGATGAAAGCTGAATACACCTACTACTAATATAACCTGCACGCCCTCTTCGGACTGTGGTGATGGTGGCCGTCTACACAGAGATTGCTCGATCCGCTGAGTCTCATGCGGCCAGATATCGCCATCTGGCACGCCCGCTGACTAAGCCCACCACCCCACACCCAAAAACTCCCCCAGAGTCAGCGGCCCCACCAGAAAACAGTCACATCACATCAATGCCTCCACGAATACGAAACCCATCTTGCCCATCTGTCAGTTTTCTCACATCCACCCCATCTCCATCATCAGGCGCCCTTGTTCCCACACGAGCAAGATGCGCATTTCTCTCCACCACCCAAGCCAAAGCGCAGACGAAACTCCGTCGGGATTTCTTTGAATGGCTTAATGGCCCTGGCGCGGTATTCACGCAACTACCACACGCAGGCAAAACCAATTACCTCGGTGCGTACGACCTCAAAACCGGTGAACCAAAGGAAGGGCGGAGTGCGCAACTGCCTTTCCCGCTGAACTCTGCCTTTCCTTCGTCACCAGTCGTGAGCGATGAGTTGGCAAACGAGGTGTACAGACGTGTGGTCGAGGGCGGGAAGAGCGTTAGGATGGTGAGCGCGGAATTGAACGTTTCTCTGCAGAGGGTAGCTGCCATTGTTCGGCTCAAGACCATTGAGAACCGATGGGAGAAGGAGGTAAGCTTCCTCTATACACCGCAACCCCAGAATACCCGCAGGATCTCTATGATGAGTCACATAAATTCGATTAGTCTTGAAGGACCCCTACATGGTTAAGATACTTGATTCCTGAGACGGCCCTGCTAAGGCCTATTTCTATACCTACCTTAATCCTCTACCCTTCCCAGAGCCCTCTCACTAACTCAATCGATCTAAACCCCTCAGGGAAAACCAATTAAGCCCTTCCTCACCAAAACCATTCACGGCATGCTCCCCATTACACCCCTCACCGGCAGTATATCCAACCCCCACGAGCCTATTAACGACCTTCCTGCCCACCCCCTGACGCACACCCAACATTTTGTCTCCGTCTCCGAATCCCGCGCCTTCACCCGTGCCGACGCCGGTGCCGAGTTTGGTCTTCCCCCCGCCGACGAGATGATTCCCCATCCCGAACTCATCGCTGAAGAGCGTGAGCGGAGGCAACTCACCCCCGAGGACAGGAGGCAGAGAGCACAGGTGAAGGAGTGGCAGGAGAATGAGGTGAAGAGGCTAGAGGATGAGAAGAGGAGGCAGAAACAGAAGGACGAGGAGATGGTTTTGGATAGCGGGAGGTGGAGGTGGAAAATTCAGAATGCAGAGACAGGGAAGGTTGGGTTTAGGTATGGGTTGCCGCATGAGGATAGAAAGAAGGGACAAGTCAAGATCCCCACGAGGGTCGAGTAGAGGGGTAATATTAGATTATCAACCGCATTGCGGTCGTGAGTGTACAAAACTGTATATATGTTCTGGGCCGCCCATGGGCAGCACGAGCCTCCCTCCGGCAATTTATTTAATTATTGCATTTGGTGCCGCACTTGAATTTAAAAAAAAAATAGACACATTGAACAAGTTCAAGTTGATCTAATTGATATGCTCCATGAGCCTGATGGACAATATAAATGGATCTGTCATATGAAAGACCATATGGTATTCATTAGTAAAAGTAATATGATACTAATATTATTAGTCGGAGTCTGTTACATCTGCAATGACATGAATTCAGCTTTATAGCTCATTTAACATTTTACTCTATCTGATAGTGGCGGAGAATTTAAGGGAGAAGTTGAGCATTCATTATGAGCTTGGAATAATGAAATATGGAAAACCTCGCACACTTCAAGTCCAAAGGCATGATAGAGTAGTCTGGTTGCAGATACTCCAGCTACTCGATAATCCATAATCACATTAGCTAATGCTTCTCGGCAAAAGCATCCACAACAACCCGGGTCCCCCTGCACTGTGTATTTACAAAATATGTCCTAGAGTTACCCATCGTTGCTGCCGATGCTCTATAAATGAGTTGAAATGCACATTCTTTTGTAATGCCAGAGGGTCAGCAGGGATCATGACTGCGATAACCTCTCGGCTCTAGCTGAACGGGAACTCCCGGATAATAGCCCAATTGATCTGGGGGATGACTCAATCGATCCGGAGGACAACTAATAGCCTAGTTGTGTGTATCTAATATAGATCTAGTTAGGTGTATTTTTATTAATTCAAGTACGTTATATCCGTATACTAAATACAGTAATCAAAGGAATTGCCCGCGACCGGCCCAGAACATATACAATTGTACTCATTACTCACTCACAAAGGCTGGAGACCGTGCAACAGTTAATAAAAAATTACTCATCTGAGACCTCAGGCCCGGTGTAACGTAACATTGGGGTCTACATATCTGCTTGCTGACAAGTGTTCTCACAACACGTTAAGTCGAGCTACCAATAGCTAATATTTCGGTGGTCCTCTCCACTCATACAGCTCTCTACCCAACGCAATTGGCCTTTTCCAATCACGGTTGCTTCAGAGGGCGTGTCGTCAGTGACGTCAACGCCACTAATTTACAAACCTCAACGGCGTACTTTCTTGCCCCGTCGACCTGGGTCGACTCTTTCCCTTCACGCAGGATACATAGGGTCGTTTCATCAGCGATGAGAGCTGCCAGGGAGGATCCGGTCGGAGCTTTCGAGGTCTCCAAGACTAGGAGAGAGCTACAAGTCGTTACGTCAGTAATATACTGTCTATTGGGGGCTGGCGTTGTCTTTGGCTATGCAGGTACGTAAATTTGGTTTGAGATTGTTAATTATCGGTAGTTGACGTGTGCTGGGGTATCGGGTAGCTCTCAAACCTGTGTTGATAGAGGAGGGCGTGTATAAAGAATACTGCACTGAGAAGGAGTTGGACAAGGGTGTTAGAGTTTGCTTTGAGCAGGAGTTACGACTCAATTTTATGTTCACTGCGGCAGCTGTCGCTACAAATGTCAGCCCCTTCTACATCATAATTCAAAAAGGCTCTGCTGATTATGTATAGGTCTGCGCTCTTGTGGTAGGGGCAATACTGGATTTTTATGGACCCAGGGTCACCGGGATTATTGGAAGCATTTTCATTGGCATAGGGTCTCTTTTATTTGCATATGCCCGCAAGATTGATGCCTTTGACGGTATGTTCCCATGGAGTCATTTTGTTACATCACTAATATTGGGACAGCTTATGTTCCTGGCTATCTCTTTCTCGCCCTAGGAGGGCCATTCATCTTTATTCCATCCTTCCAGCTCTCAAACGCGTTCCCTGCCTCGTCTGGATTGATCCTTTCAATGCTTACGGGTGCATTCGATTCGTCCTCCGCTGTGTTCCTGTTCTACCGCCTCGCATACGAACGTTGGTCCCATATTTTGTCACTCCGGACGTTCTTTCTCGGGTATTTAGTTGTACCTCTCTTCATACTGGTTGTTCAAATTTTCATCATGCCACCCACAAGTTACAAGACTGTCGGTGAGCTGGTGAAGCAGGTTGAAGAAGCGGAACAGCGCTTGGCAGGTGAAGATCGTTATGCGGATGAGGATGATGATGAATATGATGATGACGAGCAACTCCTCCGTCGTGAACGTAGAGAAAGCGTTGTGAGTGAGATTACTTCACTCCTGGGTAGCAAAGGGGCTTCTCGACATCAACAAAAGGAAGAGACCAAGCGTGAAGTCAGCGGAGTCTGGGGTGCTATGCACGGTAAGAGCGTGTATGAGCAGATGCTCAGCCCGTGGTATATTCTTATTTTGCTGTTCACTATTGTGCAGATGACAAGGATAAACTACTTTGTTGCAACGATCCGCCCCCAGTATGAGTACTTACTAGGGAGTGTTAATAAGGCGATTTTAGTCAACGAATTCTTCGATATTGCCCTCCCCGTGGGTGGTCTATGTGCTGTTCCTTTCATCGGGATGTTGTTGGACAAGACTGCAACGCCTACTGTGCTACTCGTGCTTGTCGGTGTCGCTTCCGCAACAGGTGTATTGGGATTGCTTAGGGATATCTGGGCAGCCTATGCAAATGTCATCCTCTTTGTGCTCTATAGGCCGTTTTATTATACGGCCATCTCGTAAGTTACCCAATGTGGCGGTATGGCATTATTCCTGATATTGATCTCCACAGGGATTACACCGCTAAGGTCTTTGGCTTCCAGACCTTTGGTACCATTTATGGCTCTATTATCTGCGTTGCGGGAATCTTTAACTTTGCACAAACTGGCATGGATGCTGCCACCGCAAAATGGTTCCACCATGATCCAAGACCCATCAACCTGATTTTGTTGATTTTCGTCTCGGTCATAGGTGGGATATTGTGGATGTGGGTCACGGTCAAGAGCAAGAAGCTCAAGAGAACACTTCTTGAGGAGGAAGCAAACAGAGCTATGGCTAACGAGAATATCATGCCTGGCGGCTACGGTGGGTTCTAGGCGAGAACGTCAATTTACCTCCGGGGCCGAATCCTGGTTCAAAATACACAGCTTGTGGTGAATTTCATTCGTATGTATTATGAGTGCGGCTACCCCCGTTCTAATACCTCATGAGGGGCAAAATCCTTTATGCAATATTTTTTTTTGCAACTGTAACCTATGAGATCATTTGATTTGAAGTTTTTAGCCAGCGTTTGTTCTTTTTAATTACGACTGTCATGAGCCCGGCGTATTTGAGTGGCATAGTTGGATCTGGAGTATGGAGGATGACTTTTAGCTCTTCAGGTAGTGCATTTTTGGTTGCATTCTTGTACCCTAATAGGATTCAGAAATAATATTCACTGAAGTACGTTATACTTCTGTCAGGTTATCGTGTGATAAGCTATTATTGGAACTACCCTCCCCTGCATAAAGAGGCCAAAACGATGCATATTGGAGAAATTTGTACGGAGTACGTTTGGTTTTAGAAGTGACATTCGATGTTTTTTTTTTTTTTGTCCATGGAGCCAAGACGGATGACATTCGATGTAGCTAGTTGGCACAACCCCCTCTAGAGCTGTTCTAGTACAGTACATAAGTGGCCAAAGCTGTGTTTGTTTACTTTGATCTGCCACTACAGATAGAATAACCTCACGCGTACTATATACTATCGGTGTCTAGGCAAAAGCCTGGCACCCAGTGATCACGTTTTGTCCTAGAGGTTACCGGTACACTCTCCAACATCCCATACCCACAGAATTACGTCTGTAAAACCTAATAATTAACCCAACCTCATAAGCATTGGACTCTCACAAACCAGCCACCACCAAGATACGATCCTGTCCATCCCGACCATGTCCAGCACCACCCCCACCCCCACCCCCACCATCACCCCTCAACTCTAAACCTCGGTCAACACCCTAACTTCTTCCCTCTCCCTGCTCACCTCGGATCTAAATGGGGTGGTTGCCTGGGCATGAAAGAGTCGGGCTGACAGGCTGTGACCCCATTGAACTGTCAAAGTGAAATTTCTTCCTTTTTTTGGAAGTAGCTGAATTCGAGGTATTACCTGTAGTTTGCCTGATAGTATCGAACCTCCTCAAACTTCCTCAAACCTTCTCAAACCTCCTCAAACTCCTCATGTAGATATTCATTGGTTCCATTTGAGCTCCGGGGCGTCCAAAGCGTTTTGATCCAACCCGGCTTCAGTGGTCTCGAAACCTCCACAAACACTCCAGGGCTTGAGACAGCTAGCGATCTGTAAAGGCTTCACTTTGCGTGAGTGCACTAGCTGCACTGGCCACGCGGTGGTCACACCCATATGGAAACCCGGCTGGCTATACCTCAGCCTCACTCTCATACGGACTGTTTCAAAAAATGTCACAGCCTCAGGCGAACGAGAAACTGATGGGATGGATTCGTTGTGAAGTAGACATAACATCATTATTATTTTTTCAAGAAAAATATCGAACAGATATGTCGTGTCTGCTCTCCTGCACACATCCGCATCACACCAGTGCTCGCATTCTATCCTCAATACCCTCCAGGACATACTCATGCTGACCCGCCGCGACCTCCAAGTTTTCCGCTTCTGCGAGGTACATCTTATTGGGGTCTTGTCCGGGGCCAAACATATTGGCTGTGGAGCCTGGGTTCATTTGTTGCATCTGCTGGGACATTTGATCGGCAGCTTGGGGGTGGCGTAAGCTCCGTTCTATCATATATGTGAGAATATGGAATACGTACCATTGTCGTTTCCTAGAATATAGGTGAAAACTGGTCGGAGGCCAAACAAGTTAAGGAAATACCTGAATAGCCAGTCAGAAGTTTCTTGATAGGTAGGATTAGGCGTGGGGCGCTACCATGAGAGGGAGGACACCCATCGTACGTCCAAATCCCGTGTGTTTACACCGCTCTGGAGCATAGACTTGAACCTGATGGTCAATGGAAATGGCAGCTTCACTGGGATTCCATCTCCGTCAACTTATGTCAATATTTCTAACACCGAGGAATGTAGGCCTACATATCACAAATCCACTAAAAAAGGCATTGATCCACCCCATGATCAGCGTCTGCGGAACAATCATCGCCATATTCCCCTTTACCATATTCATCATCTGGTCCATCCCGGCTGGGTCAGTCATAGGGTTGACAGGAGGTTGTCCTACGGCTTCGGGGTTCTTGAGGTAGGCGCCAGACTGATATTGTTGGACAAGGAAGTTTTTCCGGGACACCATGGAGTCAAGGGAGATGTGGTTGCCATTGGTGCGGAGGTTGACACCGCGGAGGAGATTATGCCTGGGAATAGGAGGTTAAGTTAGATATTGCGAGTCGGCAGTGTCTGGGAAGATTGGGGTTAGCGTACTGCTGGCGAATGGCTTTGAGATCTTGTTTCTTGGGAGTAGACTGGAGAAGAATGGTAGCATAGTGTCGCAGGATACCCGTCAGAACCTATTACCAGAGAGTATCGCACTCGTCAGACATCTGGCGCATTCATAAAGCTACATCGGAAAGCTGTGCATACCATGACCACCGTGATTGGAATGAGAATCCAGTAGCTTAGAGACAGATTAGCGAAAGTCCTCTGAAGAGCGCGGGAGAAATACAAAAGAGCGGGATCCCGAAGGATCATCTGGCCCTGAGGTTGAGCCATAGCGCAAGAGTTGTATGAAATGCTTCAGTTGTCAGAGTGGCTTATCCCGACCTCACGTGGTGGAAATGAGCTCCTCTTGGCAACGACTGAAAGGGACACCTTGACAGCATTGATGCACAACATCTCGGCTTGGTCGAAACGTGAACAACTCCAGACTAATCCACCAATTTACGAGACAAGCTGAAGTCATGGCCGAAGAACGGCCCAAGATCAATATCAACTCTCTTTCAGGTATGTTATCCCTAAAACTCAATGTCGACAAGCCATACAACTTTTCACTAACTGAGGCTTGTCCATCCAACCTTATAGATCTCAAGAACACCACAGATGATGCTATCCCCAACGTACGTCTTTCAATACTACTGCAGATTATACCTAAACCATGGGTTATTGAAGCTTACATCCAGCTATAGTACCTCAACTCTGTCGGCTACCGCCAAATCCACACCATCACCAATATCCGTCTAGCACTGGGCTTCACCGCCTGCGCCATCGCCGCCATAGCGTTCTACTACGACTACAAGTTCGGCTTCGAAGCTGCGAAGACTGTCACTCTTTATTCTGTCGTCTCATACTTTGCCCTGAACACCTTATTGACGTACTGGGTCTGGGGAGTTGAGGCGGGGACTATTTATGTTGGGGAGAAGGATGGCGTTAGGGTATTGTCTCACAAGGGGGGGAGGGGGCGGCTGCTATACTAGATGACTGAAACGCTGACCGACTGGCTGTGCAGATAAAATTATCGACTCATATTGAGAAGCACTCGCCAATTTACCACATGATGATCGAGATATCTGGAAGGAACGTAAGCAAAGGAAAGCATGTTGTACAAGTGCAGGAGCCATTCACACATTGGTTCGATGAGGAAGGATATTTTGTATCGAAGCCACTACAGAACTTTTTGGAGAGCTCGATACCAGATCTTGCAGCGAAGAAGGCCATAAAGAGCGTAAGGGCAGAGAAATTAGAGCAGATCGAGGAAAGAACTTGAGATATTCAGGGATAATGTAGTTTATTCGAGCAGTCTCCAATTTAACATCCATCTCAACCTTATGTCTTTTTTTTCCACCTGCTTCCTTTTCCCCCAATAATCGCACCAAAGTCGCGCTTTTCTGAGCGTTCTGGAAGAGACATTGAGAGATTTCCTGGTGGTCTTGGGGTTGAATGTACTGATGGCGCTGCATGTGATATTGGTGGAGGGCTTTTGAAACTTGAAGAGCTAGAGGAAGGTATGGGTATTTGGAGGCTCCCTCAGAGGGTATTTAGAAGGCTCCTTCAGAGGGTATATGGGAGGCTATCTCGGAGGGTATTTGGGAGGATATTTCGAGACTAGAAGGTATTTCGAAGCGTATTCGGGATGGCATTCGAGATCTCGAAGCAATAGATTCACTGCCTCCAATAAGTATCACATTCGGGCGTGACCCCCATCTTTCATTCAGCCGCCAAAAAAATGCGCATTTCCGCTCCAGAGTCTCATTACTTGAAGCCTCATTGTTTTCAGCTTTAACTCCCCACCCTGAGCACTGTTGCATTGCTCGTGCTTCCTTCCATGCGCGCTTCATATTCGTTTGCTTTATCTGTGATTCTTTTGACTGTGATATGCTCATAATTTGAGAATACCTGTTCTTTAACAAGCTTATGCCATGTTATTTTGCTTCCCGAAGCTCTTCCTAATGGTAATGGGGAGTTCACTAGTCCAGCTGCTACGTTACTGATTCCAGCATTGGATATTTGAGCTGGAAACTTTCTACCGTTCCATTCTGATGCATTTGAATACAACCTGGGTCATTGAAGATTATGTAGTTACTGTACATATGTACTATTATCTCCTCCACAGCCTCTCCTTAGATACATAGCTATATATCACGCTCTTAGATTGTTTTGATACTGCAGTATAGGTTCGCTGCATAATATAGAAGTAGAATGTGCATTGCAGTGCTTCGTGTTATTCTGATACCTCGATACCTCTGTTCGGCCTAGCGAATTTCTCGACTAAGCGAGTGGTGTCTCACAGGAGTCAGTGGTATTTTAAAGGTTTTCTCATTATTCTCTTATCATCTCAGATGCGAGACGGCGCATGTATAATCAAATCGTAAGCTAGGAAATGCAATGGGCAGCCTATGTGATGTAAAAATCATAACTCGGAGCTATCTAGATGTAGGTGCATTTAGAGACAGAACACGATAAGTAATGAATTAATTAATTTTTTTTTATATCGTCAGTTCAAGTGATAGCTGCAAAACTCGTGAAGGCTCTCTGACCGAAGGCCAACCCCCGGTTGTATCAACAAAGGACTGTAAACGTCAATGCGGACTACTGAGTATAAATATATTCTACACCAATTGATCAATTGTCTAAACTCGGGACTTCTCCAATTGCCTCGCCAACTCAACCAACGTCTCACTTGACTTGGTCGTCCATCCTGCAACACGGTTATAAGGACTTCCAGCGTTAAGCACCCTTCAAACATCCATCCATCCATTAGTCACCAGACCAGACAACCCCCATTCAATCACCTTTGGATTCGACTTACTCAATAGCCCTAATTGGGATAACCCTACTCTTCTCCGTATCCATAAACAAACTCCTATCCCTCCCCGCCTGCTCCACCTTCGCAGTATGTATGTGCGACTTCTCAGCCCAGACCTCCTGTGCGTCGGTGTACTTGTCAATTAGACGGGTGATGAGGGATCTGTCAGTGCGAGCGCTAGATTGCTCGGCCTTGAAGAGGGCGAGAATGCCTATGAAGGTTGCGACGGAGATGAAGAAGCCTTTGCCGATTTCTGTGGGAAGGGGGAGGGAGTTAGTATTATGTCGGTACTACAATTTATGCCCGCTATCCCAATCCTGAAGACACTCTCTTAACTGTGAGAAGAATTTCCAGAGCACATTAAAGAGTTGACTTCTATGCTGCTGGTGGAAGTGGTTTGGGGGGTAGTATGGTATGAGGGAACCCACTCTCTTCCGTAGGTTCGTGGTGCTGGGGGCCGTGGTGCTCGGTGCTGGCGAAGCGGCGCCCAGTCACCCGGGGCACAGCGATGCGAGCCGCAGCACGGGTGATGTGGAGGGCGAACATTGCGTGGGTTGAGGTTTTGCTGGCAAGAGGTACTTGTGGCTCCTGCGTGATATCACCGTCGGTGGAGGCTGAGGTTGGGGTAGAATCCTATGCCAGAACCATGCCAAGACCTTTCTAATTAGGCAAGTATGCCAACACACTAACTGAAACAGATAAGATCGAATAAGATCAGATAAATAAGGATGAGATAAGATAAGATTGGATAAGCCTTAGATAAGCGATAGATACTGTAACTGCTGCAGTCTCCTCTAGCTCTTCCGCCAGCTTTCTTCTGCCAGCTTTTTTCTGCCAGCTTTCTTTCCACCTCCACGCCCTATGCATCACCAAATTATTGCTGCCTCCTATGCCTCACAAGTGCGCCCTCAAAATATATGTCCTGCGCTCCATGCGTCACCACATTCTTGCTTCCTCCCATGCGGCATATTTGCACTCTCAGAATATATCGACAGCATCAGATGCTTCCATTCTTATACAATATAATATTCAGCTGAATCGCCAGCTGAATTGCTAGCTGAATCCCATACGAACTTCCAGCAAGAGGGGTGTGAAGAGAGGTGACGAAATATACGGTAATATCTGTTAGGCAGCAGAAGTAGTACTAGAGAGGCAGCGCGTATGCAAACAATCTGTAGCAATATGGCTACTATAACGGATGGTGATATACAAAGTGGACAGTAGAGCGCAGAGTGCACTAGGTAGTATTGAATGATGTGGGTGAAGACTTGCTTGATTCTGAACTCAAATACAGCGTTGTCAATACTGTAGACATGGAGATTCAGGGTAAAACAATATGCAGGGATATATCATTCGGCCAACAGAAGCAAGAAAATTATAGGGCAGCCGGCTTAGTTATAGATGACCTTGAGTGTCATATTCATGTTAGCTTAGTCTTAAAGAATTTCAGGCTTCATAGCCCAACCTCCATTTAATTGCGAATTGCGAGATCAACTATGCCTTTGCAGTTGAAAGAAAAAGTCATTTTATGATTTTATACACGAATTGCGGTGGTACCAAAGAGCTCAAACCACGGTGTTTCCCACTACCGGTATGTAATTCACCTAGGCAAGCATGGGGATCCCCAGCAATTATTATCAGATAGGGAGCTCCCACGTTGGTCTGATAAAAATTGAGCATACCAAAATGCCCTTGACCAGGAGGGTTTTTATCAAATCTAAATGCTGCACGGCTCATGGCAAGACAGTAGCACATTACAAACCAACTCGGGATCGCCATGTATCTTCGGGGCGGGCCTGCCCCAGACCTCAACTTCAACCTCATAGAGTCATAGCACAAAATGACACGAAAAGTAGTATTGGCCTTTGACCTGTGAGTGTCGTCCTCTTCCAAATCATAGTTTAATGATTAATCTGGTAACAAATTTATTTGCCAGCTATTAATGATTCAGCAGGTATGATATCCTCGTTGACACCTCCTCAATCTCCACGGTCTGTCCTACGAACGACTCAGAGACCTTTGACACAAAGGTAACCTCAAAGTTGAGAACTTTACCATTCGAATACACATGGAGACTCAATAGCATGGGTAAGAAGTCCAATTCCCAGCAGGCGCGAACTGAGATTGGGATCCTGAATATTGCAGATAAGTATGTCCCTATGGACGAAATAACTAGGAATTCCTTGAGACACGCATTGAAAGAGGGGGCCAAATCTTCGCTTCTTGAGGAGCTAGAAACTAAGGCCATGGGAAAATATAACGAACTAGAAGTCTTCCCTGACACTGCTAGATTCTTCCATCAGCTGCCAGCCATTTCAGCGAGCCTCAGGAAGCGTGGAATCGATATAGAATACTTGATTTTCTCAAATGGCGCCCCAAACATGGTAGAAGCTGCTATCTCGATCTCGGAGTTGTTATCTACCACATTTGTGAAGGATGGAAGGAGAGGTATATCTCGGTGGATGCAATAAAGGTGTTTAAGCACAGCCCGAAGACTTCCAAATACATTCTTGAGGAGTTGGGGAAAGATACAGGAAGGGTCGTATTCCTTGGTAGTAGGAACCCATTTGATATTTCTGGAGTAAAGAATGCGGGGTTGGGTGAATAGGAGTGTAAATGGCTCGGGTTGGACGGATAGGCTATTGGGGAGGAGGATAAGGGACTAGGGCATGTATGGATGATCTAAAGTCAGTTTTTGACATGAAAGAGTAATTCTCCAAGGTTATCTTGGCTCTAGCACGAGAACATACCAATCAGCGAACTCACCACCATTCTATGACATACTTTGCCAGCATCCCTTATGAGGGGTGCTGTATTGGAATATATTGAAGCCAGTACTGTATACTAGTACTCGAGCTCAAATGCGGATTGTGGATAATGAAAAGCCTATAGATATATGGCTGAAATAACGAGCCCTAACCACACTAGAAAGCCCTCGTGGTGAATTCCTATGAGACACATTTATATGTTCATCCATCTGTCATACACAATCTGCAGTATACATGATCACCATCTCCAAATCTAATTTATAAACAATTAAGTATTTATTTACTGAAACTTAAATTTAAATAAGAAACAATTATTACCACTACTTCTTGTCTTGAGCTCATACTGGAATCTATCGTCCATATCGATAACTCAGCGCCAGCTACAACGTAACTCTCGAGCCGTGTTCCCCGTCTTGCCGTATTCGAGGTCTCATACAAAAGTTGCGTACGAGACTTCATCAACAGGCCATTCTTTCGGGGTAACGAAACGCCATATTCAGCGGTGGCTTCTATTCAGTGGTGGCTTCTATTCAGCGGTGGCGTCTATTCAACGGTGGCGTCTATTCAAAACGGTGGCGTCTATTCAACAGTGGCGTCTATTCAGTAGCCTCTTCTATTCAGCCAAATCGATATCGCCCATTGGTCTTGAAAGGAACCCAATGTATAACAAACTTGAATCACTTTTTCCGTGCTCTGTTTTTGGTATAGGTGCTATCTCTCCTTGTCTCTGAAATCAACTAGTTACAGATTTCATGATTCTAACCCGCCTTATATTTGTTCCTTGTTGAAACTACAGTTAAATCTCGCTTACTGGATCCCCAGCTTAGCTATTGGATGAACCCCAGATCCATAATCAGTTATCTTTGCTTGTTGGATTGACGTTCCTGGCCCAAGCCGTATTCCATAAACGGGGTTTGACTTTATGTGAGTGCTGATCGTGATATCTAGACTGTGTGACCAAATTCTCCACAGCACCCTTCCAACTAGTACTAGACAAGGTACGATGTACAGGCCCGGGCTCTCAAAGATTGATAATACAGATTATGGTAGATTCCTTTGATCAAATCTTTATATAAGACTTGTTGAGTCCCTTTGTTATACTGTACCGCATGGAGTCTTGAGATTATACTTCACTGTCAACAGCCATACCTCTGCGGAAGTCACATCAACTCTCTCCACCCTTCACCTTAACGCTACCTTCTAATTATCCAAACCTACTCTCTCAACATGCACTTTTTCTCAGTGCCACTCGTAGTAGCCGTCTTTGCTGCGGTTGCAATGGCAGCAGCAGTTCCTGCGGCCGAAGCCAAAGCCGAAGGTGATCCGTTTTTCCACGCACTTAACGTTGGCTATGCCACCATTCCATACATTGACAAACGCGATGCGGAACCAGAGATAGAAGCTACCAAGGTGAAGCGCGAGCCGTTCTTTGTAAACAAAGCCGCGGGATATTTTACTCATACCTTTAATCCTTCGCCAAAGAAGAGAGAACTCACAAACATCCGACCTCTCTTGACCCGTAGTGAGGAACACATGTTATTTCAACGAACCTATCCAGATACCCCCACCACCGGGCCTAATGCCGGAAAGTGTGGAGCCACTGCGGGCTACGCATGCACAGCGCAGATGGGCCCTTGCTGCGGTGGTCATGGTACTGCCAATGTAAGCCTTTTATACAGCACCCTTTGTTTTGCGAAGCTAACTCTTATAACGTTGTGAAAATGTAGAACATGTGTGGTGATGGCCAGTCATACTGTGCGGGTGGATGCCAACGGGCATTCGGATATTGCACCGAGCCAAGATTCCAGATTGCCTTCGACGTCGACAATGGTGATATTATGTGGGACCCTGTTACCGACAATGTCTTTGATGCCAATATGGGTGACGGTATGATCTACTTTGGATATCGTAAGTGGCCCTTCCTGAAGGCCATGTCCTAGATTTCCTTTCTCTTAGAAAAGAATTACTAACATTCATTAGCACCCCTCGATCCTGAAACCGATGAAGAAATCCCGTGGCCAACCACTATATAATTAGGCAATTTGTACAAAGCGGTCCCATCCAGGCCAGTTAGAAGTTAGTAAATAACTCTAAGCTGTCCTAGAGTCAGGTCGCATAATTTTAGCGGGCTGCGACTCGAATGAGGAGAGGAGGGTGGGTGTTACACCAAAAACGGGGCTGGAGACAATCTCTTCATGAGAGATTGACAAGGGATGGGTGCCCATGTATATTCACATTTCGTGGATTTTCTTGTATATTTGTTCTATTTATGTGTTTTCTTGTTATTTACTAAATAAACTCCGTCCGTCCGTCCACCAAAAAACACTTTGGTTCCTTCTGTACTAGCTATACTCTGAAGCGAGGCCGAAAGTCAGCGGGAACTCTCCAGGTCTTGCTACTCATGCATGGAAATACTTCTACGTGTTTTACTCATAAGTTTGTACGCTGATATCCAATGCCTATATTAGCACGGGTTTCAAACAAAAGTCGATGCTATCAAACAGCACATAAAAGGAACTGCGTAACAAAGGTCACAGCCCGTTAAGTGTAGCCAAGGAAGCTGAGGGTAATAATATGCTTATATGTCACTCGTTGGGTTGTTCCCCTTACCTACACCGGTTCTTACGCATGAACCAAGTATCTTAAAATCAATGTACGGGAATTCTACGTTCGCATAGCTCATATTCATCCCATTAATGATGCCTTTTTTGAGCCCTCTTTTGTATGTAGAAGGCAATACAAACTCTTCAACAGACACATACGCTATATGTTCGTTAATTTAATTAGTCAGAAATCAGTTGCAAAACTGACCGTATTGTGGGATCACATTCCAGCGATTGTAGTTCCATATAGTCAGCTTAATTCCTATGAAACAAAGGGAGTCTGGGAAACTGTATCCTACAGTTGGGTGTGTTATTCACTTGGCAAAATTTCACCATGGAAGCGCAGTGCACTTCAGGTGGTTGAACATCAACAGGCCTTTTTGATACCCGCCTTGCATGATTGAGCTACATACTATCGCCAACACAGTAGCTGAATATCTATCGAGGAGATCCAGTCTCAGTCATCCTGAAAGCCTCACGGTGATACAGCTTATGACAAGGGTACGGTGATGAATTACGTATACGCCACTGCTGGGACGGAGGTTGTCCCCCAAAGGGTTAAAGAAGCTAGTCCGGGAGCTATTGGACCTGTGGTACTCCATGTGGCTAGGGTGGCTGGCTGTTAGGAGTTATGGAGGTATCTTTCCACACACATATTCAGGGTAACTGTTGCTCTTGAAAACACTTAGAGCTGCTTGCATCAGAAGATTAAGGCCGGTATGAGCGCATTCTCGGAATTGCTATGTTGCACATATATACACACCAAATATCTAGTTGTAACCCACTTCAGGCCTAAATGCGAGATCGAAATTCACAAAGCCACACGCATACATGTTATGCTGTGGAATGGCATAACCATGGCCCTGTAGTCTAGACTGTACTGATACGATTGCATTAGGAATCCCTTCAAGTAGGGAAAATTGATGTCTGTAGATTAAGCACTAGAAGAAAGAGGGGGGGGGGAATACAGCTCCTGGACCCTGGTCTATGCAAACTACAAGGAAAAAAAATTTAGATGTATCATTACTTTCCACAGACTCTCAGAAAGAACCGATGTAGAATTCATGCTGCTGTCAGCAAGCCATCATTCAAGTCCACTTTCACATGGCATCAACGCATTGGAGACACTGATCAAGAAAGCCATATGCTCCACTGTTCAGCACGTATCCACCTGCTATTTAAGGATATTGCCAGAATGGCAGGATTCTCTGACAATCTCAAGCTCAGCACATCGCAACTGCAACATAAGTACTGCGATTTAATCATCTCAATATCACCTGGAGCTGGTGCACAGGTGGGTAGAGGAGGTGAGCTCCGTGGGGGAGGACATCGTGCAGCTCAGTCTTTTGGGTGTTCTCTCCTGATGAGATGCGACCTGTACCGTAAGCATAGGCACTGGTACTCCCAAAATCTTCTGCATAAACAAATGCAATCACAGCTCTCGGCTTGTTACCAGCTCCGCTCCTACATCACAAACAGATCACAACAATGTTTGAGCTCCCACAGACAAAGCGGTATGCTCCATCCCCTCCTTTCCCATGCAATCGCGGGCACCCCAATTGCAGTATACTAACTCCCCACCGCGTGTTCAGACCTCCGCTCGCCCTCATTCTCCCCTCCGCCTACCACTACCCACCCACGTCTTCCTCCCGAGGCCGCACAGCAAAAGCTCCACTCCCTCCTCTCCACCCTCCTCCCTCTTGAGCTTTCCCTCCCCTTCACACTCCCAATCAAATCCACCATCACCCCTATCCAACGCCGACAAACCTCCACCCGAAGATGAACCCGAATACGACTTCCCCCTCTTCACCCCCCATCCCACCGCCTCTACCTCCCAGCCCATAACCAACCGAGTGGTATTACGCACCCCGACCCCTTCCCCAACTGTCGGAGACATCTACCTTACCTCCTACCACGCCCTCGCCGCGACCCAACACCGTCCCCTCACATACTACTTCTCCTCCCTCCCCCAGCTCCCCCCTCCTGTCCTGCGCCATCTCAGGCGAAGATATCCTCGCTCATGCACGGGGGGATAGATGGCTAGGGCAGACTTATGCATGGAGGCTAATAACCGTGCCTACTTCCCCCACATCAACAGCAAAACCATCACCCTCATCCCTTCCTGATTGGGAGAAGAGGAAAAGGTGTAAACCAGGCAAAAAACGCCGTATCTATCTCCGCCAAGCCGCCTTAAAAAAGGAAGCGCAGAAACTCGCCCTTGGGGCTCAGAGGCAAGCGGAGGCGGAAAGAAAGAAAAAGGAGGAGGAAGAAGCGAATCTTAAACGGATGTTGAAGAACCGAGAGCGGAAGGCGAAGAAACGGGCGAGGGAGAAGGCGAAAAATGTCACTGCTGGTGGTGGAGGTGGCGCGGTGGAGTTTGATGGGGCTGGGGGTGAGGGGGAGAGTGCGAGAGAGAGTGCGGGGGTGGAAGGAGAGATGATGGATGTTGATGAATGAGAGAGACCCAGGAGCCCTTGGTTATGTTTATATATTATCGAGGGAGAGGGAGAAACTTACTGAGACCGTTTCCATAGTCAATAATTATATTCTCTCTCCAAAGACAAAATGTTCGGTAATTGCAACAAGACGAACGGCGGGAGGCAGCAACTGAGATAACCTTTTCTTGGGCAGCACCAGCCAGCTATAACAAATATAAGTAATCAAGGTTTCTATTAGAAACCAACACCCCCCCCACCCCCCACCTCCGGGCGGCGTTTTTATAAAACTTGCATGGGGGAAAAAGCTCTGTTGCCCGGTATACTGCCGAAACCAAACTAAACTCTTCAATATTAACTCGCTCTCTTTTGTCGGGTATTGGCTTCGAATAAAAAAACAAAAGTTATCGCATTATATCGTAAACAAAACGAAATAAAATAAAACAATCACATATTAGGTATGTGGGATCAAATAACCTCTTACTAAAGTATCGATTGAGAACCAAATTTTGGGGGTGGTGCAATCCCTCTCGCCCTCGGCAACTCTGCCCCCCCCCCCCCCAAGCATATTTACCTAGCATATTTACCTACTTGTATAGTACGGTTATTTTGCTTATGTATAAGCATTTTTAGTTTCTCGGTCTCCTTGCATTCAGGCCACCAAGGTGAAAAAGAGAAAAAAGAAAAAAAAGAGAGAAAGAGAGAGAGAGAGAGAGAAAGAGAGAGGAAGAGGGAGAACACAAAGCAAAATTGTGGTTGGAATTCCTCGCCTATTGCAGTGGTCTTTTCAAATTTCCTTCTAACTTTAACCAGTTCGATTTTTTGTATTAATAATTGCACATAACCCCAAACCTTGTCACAGGCGGCAAGATTACTTTATATAAAAATAAAAAAAAAAAAAGAGAAAGGTTGCCCATTTTCCGCGGTACCGGTACCTCCCGCTTCCCCGGCCGGCTGGTCCCTGACAAAAGGGAGAAATCTATCAGCACCGGCACCGGCATCGACTCGGTTTGTTTCCTACATAAGATGCCTTCTTTCTCCTTATGCAGCTCCAAGCTGCTGGAATAACGGTCTCCTCCTTAGCGGCCCGGAAACTTTCTCCATCATGATGTTGGAGTAACTTTTTTGTACAGGGTTGACATTTTCATATACGGTACCTGTACATATGTATGTACATATACCGATATGCTTATAATTATTACAATCCCGTCGGCAAAAGTCTTGGTGAAACAACAATTTTGTGCCGCTTGGCAAGCCCACCTCGATGCCTTCAATTTTCATGAATAACACAACAACCAGAGGTCGCTAAGTTCTGAAATAGAATATGAGATAAGTGCAGGTAGTAAAGAAGTAAAATCCAAGATGACAGGACAATTAAAGGAAAATTGCAAAGAATGTACCAGCCCTTAGCCGCAATCACAGCTGCCACACGGTCAGGCATGCTCCTTCACAACGACTAGCACGTACTGCATCTGGCCCTCCAGGGGTATTGGAGATGTCAGGGTACTTTTTATGCAGGTACCTTTTCAGGTGAACCCAAACATGCTCAACCTATAGGGTTGAGTTCTGGACTCTAGGGAGAGTGTTTCTCAACAATAATGCTATGTCGCTTGAGGAAAAGAGTGATTCTTTGCAGTATGTAGTGGAGCATTTCATTGTCTTGCTGGAATTTGGCATTGCCAATGGTGCGGTTTATGTGGTCAATGACTGGGAGGAGGAGCATCTTGAGGAGGCGGCGATAGACAAGTGAGTTTACAGAACGAACAACCAGGGGAACAAATGTCCCACGAGTCTTCCCCCAGAAACAGCCCCAGACCATCAGAGATGTTCCTTGTTCCTTCTTAACTGCATGAATACAGTCTCTATCCCACTTTTCTTCTGGTGTTCGTAATACTGTGCTTGAGCTGGCTTCTCAATTGAGCATTCATTCATCACTCCAAATCGTACTCTGAAAATCTTCTGCAGTCCAATCCAATGACTTGCCATAGCTCTTGCATCTGTTAAAACTTGCGTCTCTTAAATCAAAAAAAGAAAACAAATTGTGGTTATGGTGAGACTCGAACTCACAACCTTCACGTTTTTAGCATGATGCTCTACCGATTGAGCCACACAACCTCGTACCTGTACATGAGTTTTCTTGTTTCTTTTATCTCTTTTTTATATTTATCACAGGTGGACAAAATCTCATGTAGATTGATGGACGCACAATACAAGAATGGAATGAATAGAGAGCTTTCTTGTTTATAGGATGGTGTTGTGCCAACCAGACTATTTCTTGTTAATGTTATATCTGTTAGTAAGCAGAAATAGACTTACAGTAACTAACATTAGCCCAAAAACACAAAGAAGAGGTTTCGCACACTTTTATGTTAAGTGCCATGACAGCGAAATCAGCAGCTGCAGCAAGAAACTCCAGCGATAGCAACTGCAAATGAGACACAGAACATAGCTATCGCACCCCTACCACTGCCTAAAATAAGTGTTCCGCGGCCTGAAGATGGGCTTAGAATAGGTGGCAGTTGAGCACTACCTAGAGCTTGTTCAACTTCGGCAGGCAACACGCACTCTGCATTGTCGGTCTTGAGAAGCCATATCTAACTAAAGCGATGTGTTTGGATAGCTCTATGTTGAGTGAGAGTGAATTATACTTCACCGTGCCGCTATTTTTATTTCCTAACAAGTCGTTACCATGGTAACTTAAGTTAACAAGAAATTAAGTGTCTGATGTGACAAGGAGAACATACAGGTAAAAAGTTGCGTCTCTTGAATCAGCAAAACAAAAGAAATTGTGGTCATGGTGAGACTCGAACTCACAACCTTCACGTTTTTAGCATGGTGCTCTACCGATTGAGCCACACGACCTCGTACCTGTAGGTACGTGTTGAGTATTCTTGTTCTTCTTATTTTTTTTTATATTGATCACAGGTGGACAAAGTCGCACAATACAAGGGAGTTTTCATCATGGAATGAATAGGAGTGTCGATGTGACAAGGCTACACATGCAGTTAAAAACTTGCGTCTCTTGAATCAGCAAAACAAAAGAAATTGTGGTCACGGTGAGACTCGAACTCACAACCTTCACGTTTTTAGCATGATGCTCTACCGATTGAGCCACACGACCTCGTACCTGTACATGTGAGTTTTCTTGTTCTTATTATCTTTTTATATTTATAAATCTCTAGTGGTATACGCAGAGGCGAAAACGGAAGCCGAGAGCCACTGAGACCAACGACGTGGACTGATCACCCACAAGTCTATATAGCAATGGGCCCTCTAGATCCGCGAGGCCTCCTACTCGCGGGTTAGTGGAGAGACTGGCCGGAACAAGGAAGTGTGCGCGCCGTTCTAGCGATGCCTGAAGGGCTGGGGCTAGGTCGTATCAGCTTATGGGATAACTTAGTCTGGTTGGGATAACTACGTTGAGTGAGAGTGAATGCAAGAGGGGTAGTTATTTGGTATAATTATACTTCAACGTGCCGCTATTTTTATTTCCTTACAAGTCGTTACCATGGTAACTTAAGTTAACAAGAAAATTAAGTGTCTGATGTGACAAGGACAAGGACTACAGCAGGTAAAAACTTGCGTCTCTTGAATCAGCAAAACAAAAGAAACTGTGGTCATGGTGAGACTCGAACTCACAACCTTCACGTTTTTAGCATGATACTCTACCAATTGAGCCACACGACCTCGTACCTGTACATATGAGTTTTCTTATTTTTTTATCTTTTTAATATTTATCGCAGGTGGGCAAGATTGATGGACGCACCATACAAGAATGATTAGGAGTGTCGATGACAAGGACTACATGCAGGTA